>JASAMX010013592.1:0-23415 GCA_030248175.1 Microlaimidae sp. YZB2_3 | reverse complement strand
GATTGATTGATTGATTGATTAAGGTTTTTGACAAAAATTATGGTTACGAGAGGAAACACAGTTTATATAGGGTGATGCATTTAATTTCGGCACTTTTCAAAATTGGGCATTTTTGATTTTGGACTATATCTTTGGTAATCCTGGACGGAATACGACGTTTGATAGTTCAAATGAGAGCTAATTACATGTAAATGACTGTCGTGAGCTTTTTATTTGTTATGTTATGATATTTTCATGTGAAATTATGTGATTAAAAAAAAATAAATTTGTTACTCGTTTTTAGAACATGGGCATTTCATGATTACACAATAAATTGGTTTAAAAATTAAACTGTCCAGGTAAAATTTAGTCTATTTTCCGAATTTTTAGTCCCCGTGGTTCTACGTTGCGTCTGTGGTGAGCAATTGTTATGATTGAATTAAGTGGTTGGGTGTTAAATTGTAGTTGTAAATAGTTAAAAGACGACGTTGAAATGTGTAGGGGTCATAGCACTGCACTTAAACTCGATTAAGATGGTCCTTTTAAAAAGTGCCGAAATTAAATACACTTTTTTCCCAAATTTTGCTCATTTTGATACCATTGGGCATTTTAGCTGTAACTTTTTCCCAGTTACACGTTGAACAACAAGTAGAAGTTTAAATTAAAGAAAACTGTCTGAAGATAATGATAGGCTTTTAAATTTTTGAAAATGATGATTTTTTTACTGAGAAACAATCGATTGTTTGTAAAGTGCCGAAATTAAATGCACATATTTAATTTCGGCGATTTTCCATTTTTTTAAAAACTGATTTAATTAAGTAAAAAAAATACTTTCGTACATTGAAACTTTTGTGACGCAACGCAGTATCGTGAAAGCTTCAAAATGAGCTATCAAACATGAAAATCGGGCCACACAGTAAAAAGTTACGTCGGAAAAACAAAAAAGTGCCGAAATTAAATGCACTACCCTGGTGTTTAGCGAGAAGATGACACAAGCTGCGATAGGCCGGTGGTTTGACGGAAAGTTTTTAACTTTGCATTTGATTTGAGTCCCCTTCTAATTGAGCGTTATTTTTGTTTTTTTTTTCCTTTTTATTTTATCGATTTTACAAATATTTTAAAATCTTAATTTCAATATTTTTGTTTCATTTCAATTCTTAAAATATTTGATTGTATAAAAGATTAATAAAATTAAATGAAAATAAATAAAATTTATTTCAAAATAAATAAACTTAGGCATTTTGTTTGTGTGAAAAATTTTAAAACTTTAACTTAATGAAAAGATCTTTATTCCCAGTTGCCCTTTCATAAAACTGTAAGTTTTAGTTAATTTTGACTTATTTTTATATATTTGAATGTTTTTAGCTTGTTTCGGCGGGTTTTTTATGCCTTAAGAAAAGGCGGTTAAATTTAACCCCCTGGAGGGTCAATTTTAACCCTCTGGGAGGTCGAATTTGACCAGAATAAAATTAAATTGAACCCCCCGGAGGGTCAAATTTAACCCCCTGGGAGATCAAATTTGACCAGGAATTAAATTGAACCCCCTGGGGGTTAAATTTCTGTCAAAGCGATGCACGGATAGGGAAGAAATTTAATACGCAGTGATACATTATTTGTTATGTATTCTTGCTGTTAGCAAGACTTAAAATAACTATGTCAAAACCTTAAGAAACAAGTTTTAATAACACGTGTATTGTTGAATTTTTTTTGGTGTAAAAAGTATTTCAACATAAAATGGCTATTGTTACAGGCAGCTAACTTTTAAAAATACCCAAATTGTATTCCACTCTCTATTGAATTTTTTTAAATTTTTAAACAAAAGATAATAAAAAAAACAAAACCCGCCTTAAGTTTGGCCACCTTTTTGGTTTAAAAAAACAAAAACAAAAGCCTAAAACACAAACAAACGATTACATAACCCATAATTATTAACTTTAAGGATAAATAAGAGGTTAAAAAAGTTAAGGAGTGGTATAATTCCACACCAAACCTTGCCTATCTTTGATGTTTCATATCTGACTGCATTCCTCCGACCTGAGTTTTTTTACTGCATTTCAATAAGCTTTAAGAAATTTCCATATCGGTTTATATATAGGTCAAACCTAATCAATTGGGAGTTAGATTACTCCAGCCCGCACAGATGTTTACTACGTAATTTTATGAGTGCATGCCTCCAAATAAAAAATCGCAAGTTTTTAACTACTTTACTAGATTTAATCAATAATTCCTCAACATAATACCTCAACATTCTATAGTTTATTCTTGCTATCGCAGACGCTAAATTTTTGTTCATAAATACAAACTGAATGATTTTGTGTGAAAAATATAAAAAGTGTCAAATACATTTTAAGTGTAGTCGCAAACTATTTGCAAAATAGTAAAAAAAGCTTATTTATACTTAAATGTAAACACCCGCAATAAAACCATATCACCTTTGAAAAATTTCTAAAGCATTTTAGACAAACTAAGAATGTTTTATACTGAGTTTTCAAAACAATAAAATTTGGCACAGTGGAATAAAAATAAACAAATTTAAAACATTACAAACTATCAATAACAAAAATCGCATTTTTCTAAGAAAGCATTATTAAAAAAATCATCACAAAGCAATTAAGATGATTGAGCAAAACCATGATTTCATCGTTTTGCTTAGGCTCAGGAAAAATAAATTTAATTAAACTAAGTTTTAATTTTCTTTTAAAGTTTTTTACATTAGATTTTATACTATGAGTTTTTAAAAGCATTAAGTTTTTAATTTGTCCATAAGTAAGTAATTTTACTTTTAGAATTAAAATATATTATCACAAAATATACAATATTAGATAAAATAATCTTATATAATTAATTAGATCATGTTTCTGAGTAATGGGCAAAGGGCGTCTGGTTGACTGGCAAAGGCGACGTAAATGAAGCGTCTGCTCACTTCACGTCACTTTCACAGAACAACGATCAACGAGCGCAGCCAATCAGCGCAAAGAATGGGTGTCCATGAAAAAGATGTGTTCCATGAGTTCGTTAGAGCGTGATGTCTAAACGGCAAGAATATTTAGCTCCTCCGACAACCTATCCCACACAGCAAAACGTGATTATGTGATAACGAATAGCATATGACATTTTAGAGCTCTTAAAATGGTGACGTGCAAAATCCCCATAAAAGTAATGTAAAATCCCCATGGCAAAAATCCTCATAACGTAGTGCGAATTCCCCATAACAATCAGAAATGCGTTTGCAAACTAAAATGTGTTAAAAAAAACTAAGTTTAGTCATAAAAGCATTAAAAATGTTTTAATTTTTTTCCTAAGCCTAAGCAAAGCCCTAAAATTATGCTAAGATTTATCATGATAAAATTTTGTTGTATTTTCCAAGTGTCAAAATTTAAAAAAAATATTGCAAACGCATTATATTTAAGGGGAATTTACATCACCTTATGGAGATTTTATGACGTTTATGGGGATTTTGGCCTTCGGGGAATTGGCCCATGGGGGGCGTTTGCTATTCTCAGTAATAGTAATCTTCAGTAATTCTCAGTAACGACTTCAGATTTTAAGATTTTACCTTCGCAGCTGTTTCCTAACCTAAGCTTACGTGTTCCTAAGCCTAAGCAAAACCTAAAAAAACAATCTAAGCTTTCTCTACGCTGTTGTTTAATAAGTTTAGCTTGTTTTTTAGGTTTTGCTTAGGCTTAGAAACACACTTGTTGTTCAACGTGTAACTGGGAAAAAGTTACAGCTAAAATGCCCAATGGTATCAAAATGAGCAAAATTTGGGAAAAAAGTGTATTTAATTTCGGCACTTTTTAAAAGGACCATCTTAATCGAGTTTAAGTGCAGTGCTATGACCCCTACACATTTCAACGTCGTCTTTTAACTATTTACAACTACAATTTAACACCCAACCACTTAATTCAATCATAACGATTGCTCACCACAGACGCAACGTAGAACCACGGGGACTAAAAATTCGGAAAATAGACTAAATTTTGCCTAGACAGTTTAATTTTTAAACCAATTTATTGTGTAATCATGAAATGCCCATGTTCTAAAAACGAGTAACAAATTTATTTTTTTATAAATCACATAATTTCACATGAAAATATCATAACATAACAAATAAAAAGCTCACGACAGTCATTAACATATAATTAGCTCTCATTTGAACTATCAAACGTCGTATTCCGTCCAGGATTACCAAAGATATAGTCCAAAATCAAAAATGCCCAATTGGGAAAAGTGCCGAAATTAAATGCATCACCCTATATAAACTGTGTTTCCTCTCGTAACCATAATTTTTGTCAAAAACGTTAATCAATCAAACAATCAATCAAAGTTTATTCTAGAATTATTCAACATTACGTGGTATAACTCCACACCAAACCTTGCCTATCTTTGATGTTTCATATCTGACTGCATTCCTCCGACCTGAGTTTTTTTACTGCATTTCAATAATCTTTAAGAAATTTCCATATCGGTTTATATATAGGTCAAACCTAATCAATTGGGAGTTAGATTACTCCAGCCCGCACAGAGGTTTACTACGTAATTTTATGAGTGCAGGCCTCCAAATAAAAAATCGCAAGTTTTTAACTACTTTACTAGATTTAATCAATAATTCCTCAACATAATACCTCAACATATAATACCTCAACATTCTATAGTTTATTCTTGCTATCGCAGATGCTAAACTTTTGTTCATAAATACAAACTGAATGATTTTGTGTGAAAAATATAAAAAGTGTCAAATACATTTTAAGTGTAGTCGCAAACTATTTGCAAAATAGTAAAAAAAGCTTATTTATACTTAAATGTAAACACCCGCAATAAAATCATATCACCTTTGAAAAATTTCTAAAGCATTTTAGACAAACTAAGAATGTTTTATACTGAGTTTTCAAAACAATAAAGTTTGGCACAGTGGAATAAAAATAAACAAATTTAAAACTTTACAAACTATCAATAACAAAAATCGCATTTTTCTAAGAAAGCATTATTAAAAAATCATCACAATGCAATTAAGATGATTGAGCAAAACCATGATTTCATCGTTTTGCTTAGGCTCAGGAAAAATAAATTTAATTAAACTAAGTTTTAATTTTCTTTTAAAGTTTTTTACACTAGATTTTATACTATGAGTTTTTAAAAGCATTAAGTTTTTAATTTGTCCATAAGTAAGTAATTTTACTTTTAGAATTAAAATATATTATCACAAAATATACAATATTAGATAAAATAATCTTATATAATTAATTAGATCATGTTTCTGAGTAATGGGCAAAGGGCGTCTGGTTGACTGGCAAAGGCGACGTAAATGAAGCTTCTGCTCACTTCACGTCACTTTCACGGAACAACGATCAACGAGCGCAGCCAATCAGCGCAAAGAATGGGTGTCCATGAAAAAAATGTGTTCCATGAGTTCGTTAGAGCGGGATGTCTAAACGGCAAGAATATTTAGCTCCTCCGACAACCTATCCCACACAGCAAAACGTGATTATGTGATAACGAATAGCATATGACATTTTAGAGCTCTTAAAATGGTGACGTGCAAAATCCCCATAAAAGTAATGTAAAATCCCCATGGCAAAAATCCTCATAACGTAGTGCGAATTCCCCATAACAATCAGAAATGCGTTTGCAAACTAAAATGTGTTAAAAAAAACTAAGTTTAGTCATAAAAGCATTAAAAATGTTTTAATTTTTTTCCTAAGCCTAAGCAAAACCCTAAAATTAAGCTAAATTTTATCATGATAAAATTTTGTTGTATTTTCCAAGTGTTAAAATTTAAAAAAAATATTGCAAACGCATTATATTTAAGGGGAATTTACGTCACCTTATGGAGATTTTATGACGTTTATGGGGATTTTGGCCTTCGGGGAATTGGCCCATGGGGGGCGTTTGCTATTCTCAGTAATAGTAATCTTCAGTAATTCTCAGTAACGACTTCAGATTTTCAGATTTTACCTTCGCAGCTGTTTCCTAACCTAAGCTTACGTGTTCCTAAGCCTAAGCAAAACCTAAAAAAACAATCTAAGCTTTTACTACGCTGTTGTTTGATAAGTTTAGCTTGTTTTTTAGGTTTTGCTTAGGCTTAGGAACACGTAAGCTTAGGCTTTAGGAAGAAGGCTAAGGTTGTTTTTTTTAGGTTTTTTAGGCTTAGGAACATGTAAGCTTAGGTTAGGAAACAGCTGCGGGGGTTAAATCTGCAGAGATAATTCCTGCTAGCCGCTAAGATTGGTCATTACTGAGAATTACTGAAAATTACTGAAGATTACCATTACTGAGAATAGCAAACGCCCCATAGGGTTTTTATATAGACCCCTTAAAATGCCAGGGTGAGTGCAGTAATTTAGCACAATTGAATATCAATCCTTCTTGGAAATTTGTAAAAAAAAACTTTAAAATGACGAATCAACGCTGTGCACACTTGAACACACTGATTTTTATGTATAAGACCTTATTCAAACATTTTTTTTTTGGAAATATTTAGATTGAATCAAGTGAAATATTTTATATATAACTTTGTTTTGGTTTGTAAATTCGCCTAGTTTGGGAATGTTTTAAATCATAAGATTGTTTTGTTTTTGCTGCGCGTCTTACTCGTCGGTTTATTTCTTGAAGGGCAGAAAGAATACCTTTGAGCATAATATCTTCCGCGACGCCTGGCGAGAAGTTATTTTTTTCAAAGATATTTTACTGGAATGTATTTTTGTAAAAGTTATTGGTGCAGAAGAGATTCTTTTTAAAGATATTATGCAGAATGAATTTTTCCTAGCGCCTTGAAAGAGTGGATGCTGCAGTGTCCATGTTTAGCAGGAAGTTTGTACTAAAGCGTCCACTGTTTCAAAGACCACTGCTATGGCAATATTTAGGAAAACACTAAATTCCACCGACTCCGACTCCGTCTCAAGTTTCTGCAAATTACATATTGATGTGCAGGTTGGGCGGAATCAACAGACACTGGAACAAAATGAACAAATTTGAATGCTTTTTAAGTCAATTTAGCTCTTTCTACATGTAAATTTTGTAAAATTAATAATTGTTAACTGCATTAAACTATAAAAAACTTTAAATCAAGTTTAAAAACCATAAAATTAGTGTATTTAAAAAGTAATATAATTAATTAATCTCAGGAAATTGATAAACTTCCAATTATTATTCTATTGGAAAAACATGGTTAGATTCTTGTTTTGATTTGTTTGGTTAAAGATGTTTTTTGTTTCATATGAATTCAGGGTTTGGCTAAGGGTTAAGATATTCACGGTTTTTTGGTTTTTGAATATAAACGTTTGTTAGAATAAATACCCAAGATGTTAAATGTTAGAAAATTTTCAGAACAAAAGTTAGGACAAATAAAACTTTATTTTTCCTAAGCCTAAGTGAAACCTAAAAAATCAAAATAAAAGTCTAAAAAAGCTTAAAAGCTTTTATAATGCCGTATAATTTACGGCTTAAACAAAAAAATATTTATTTCAGAAGATAATACGTCCAAAACATTCTTTTCGGACATTAAAAGGTTTTTAAAAATTTTGTTGGAAGATATTAAAAACTTTTACAAATCTACATCTGACTAATTTCCATGATATAATGCACCAAAATAGTGTCATTAAATCAACGAGAACAAAATTTGCATAATGTTAAAAATTAAGATAAGTTACGGTAGATTCTGGACGGAGTCGGATTCGGTGGAATTTAGTGTTTGCCAATATTTAGTGCTAAATATAGGCGTTTGCTATTCTCAGTAATGGTAATCTTCAGTAATTCTCAGTAATGACCAATCTTAGCGGCTAGCAGGAATTATCTTGCAGATTTAACCCCCACAGCTATTTTCTAACCTAAGCTTACGTGTTCCTAAGCCTAAGCAAAACGTGAAAAAACAAGCTTAACTTTATCAAACAAGTGCTTAGCAAAACCTTAGTTTGTTTCTTAGGTTTTGCTTAGGCTTAGAAACACGTGAGCTTAGGTTATGAAACAGCTGCAAAGGTAAAATCTGAGAATCTGAACTTACTGAAAATTACTGAAGATTACTATTACTGAGAATAGCAAACGCCTAAATGTATTTTTAAAAGAATTGGTGAAAGATCCTTTAAAACTTAAATAATTTTAAAAAATAATATATTTTTTGTTTCTTCACTTTTTTAGGTATTTGTTCATAAAATTTTACACATTTTTGTTTTGTTGTACTTTTAGTTTTAATATTGAGAATGTATTTATTGACTTAATAAAAATTTGTTTGTTCCACGTGCTGGGCAGTAGTCCTTGAAATGGATGCTGCAGCATTCGTGGATGACGTTTGCTATTTTTAGTAATAGGAATTCTCAGTAATTCTCAGTAATGACCAGTTTTAGCGGCTAACATAAATTACCTGTGCAGATTAAACCCCCGCAGCTGTTTTCTAACCTAAGCTTATGTATTTCTAAGCCTAAGCAAAACCCAAAATAACCTAAAAGCTTTTTTGCTAAAGCCTAAGCCTACGTGTTTATAAACATAAAAAGCAAAACCTAAAAAAACAAGCTAATTTTATCAAACAACTGCGTAGCAAAAGCTTAGGTTGTTTTTTCAGGTTTTGCTTAGGCTTAGGAATACATAAGCTTAGGTTAGTAAACAGCTGCGGAAGTAAAATCTGAGAATCTGAGGTCCTTACTGAGAATTACTAAAAATTACTATTATTGAGAATAGCAAACCTCCGTCGGATGCTAACGTCGGCTCCACGTAATAATACCAGCGTAAAAATTTCTTTGACATTTGACTTTCCTACAAATAACATTCTGGTAAAAATACCATCGGGTAATTTGACAATCTGACTGATTGACCTTCAGGCTTATTTTTCCTGAACCTAAGCAAAACCTAAAAATCAAACTAAATTGATTGATGGACAATTAATCTGAATGTAAAATTACTCAACGGTATTTTTACAAGAATGTCATTTGTCGAAGGTTTTTTTACCGAAGGTATTTTTATGCTGGAATAATTACTGGGAACGTGCTAACGTCACCGCGCCTTTATAAACTCATTTTTGAAAGGTTGTAAGTTTACACTTTGCTGTTGTGAGATTACACCACTTGGTTGTAAGATTACACGCTGTGAAAAATCACCCTTTTGGTTGTGAGAGGCCGTTTGCTATTCTCAGTAAAAGTAATCTTCAGTAATTCTCAGTAATGACTTCAGATTCTCAGATTTTACATTCGCAGTTGTTTCCTAACCTTAGCTTATATGTTCCTAAGCCTAAGTAAAACCTAAAAACCAATCTAAGCTTTTGTTATGCAGTTCTTTGATAAAGTTTAGCTTGTTTTTTTAGGTTTTTCTTAGGCTTAGGAACACGTGGGCTTAAGCTTTGGGAAAAAAGTGTAGGCTGTTTTTTAGGCTTTGATTAGGCTTAGGAACACGTAAGCTTAGGTTAGGAAACAGCTGCGGGGGTTAAATCTGCACAGGTACTTCTTGCTAGCCGCTAAGATTGGTCATAACTGAGAATTACTGAAGATTACCATTACTGAGAATAGCAAACGCCTGTGAGAGTGGAGTGTCGTCACCTAAAATAATTTCGCAAACACTAAATTCCACCGACTCTGACTCTGTCCAAAATTTACCGTAATTTACTGTAGTTTTTAACATTATGAAAATCTTACCAGTGTTGACTAAATTACGTAATTTTTGTGCAATATATCACGCAAATTAGCCAAATTTTGAGTTGTAAAAGTTTTAAAGCTTTCTACAATACCTTTAAAACCTTTTGATGTTCAAAAAAATTATTTCGGCATAATATCTTCCAAAATAAATAATTTATTATTTAAGCAGTAAACTATTCGGAATTTTAACAGTTTTTAACCTTTTTTTAGATTTGTACGCTTAGGCTTAGGAAAAATAATGATTCTTTTTCTTAAAATTTTCCGCAAAATTTTCTAACATAAAACAGCTTTGATATTTATCATAACAATTGTTTCAAATTAAAAACCAAAAACCGTGAATCTTAACCCTTAACAAACAAACATTATATTTACATGAAAAATCCTTTATCAAACAAACCAAAGCACGAATCGTTAACCCCCCCCCAAATTCTGAAAATGGGGGTTTAATCCCCCATCCCCCCACTCAGAAGTGGGGGGAAGAAAAGGTTAACCCCCTAATTTTGGAAAAATGAAGAAAAAAATGTCTTTAAAATAACTTCTAACTGCCTTCAAACTTAAGCTTTGAGGTCAAAATGACTGTTTTAAGCAATAAAAAGCTCAAAAATGTAATAAAAGGGCTTTTTGACCTAAAATTAGCGTTTTCTACCTGTTTTCCTTTAAAATCAAAAAACGATATGGGTAACATGCACTCCAGAAAAAAACGATATGGGTATTTTGCATTTCTCGGATTTTAACCCCATCCCCCTAATTTGGGGTTTAACCCCTCTCCCACTTCGGACCAACTTGAACATTCAATGTATTCATTTTTCAGCTGTAATGTTTTGGAAATCGAAAATTTTAAAGTATCAAATTGTTTGTAAAAAATTTTTTCTTTATTTTATAGACTTATTTTTATTGAATAATAAAAAAAAATTTTTTAAAAAATTTCAATAATATTATCAGAAACATTACCTAAAAGTTGTAAAAGGTATACTTGTGTTAAGCGCTGAGCGCAGGGAAGTGCAAGAAATTTGTTAAAAATTGTGTCCTAGGTACCTCCAAATTTTTCCTCCACCAGCCCAAAAACAAGGGGGGCGGGGGGTTACTACAATCTTTACATACAACTTCCCTGGCTACACCCTTGACGTGTTAATATCTTATCCTATTTGAAATTTTATCCAGCAGCAGTGGCATGCCCAGAATTTCATTTTTCATTTCATTTCATTTTTTTTCATTACATTTTTTTGTAACCCCCCGTTTACAAAATATAACAAAACATAAAGTATATAGGGTAGTGCATTTCATTTTGGCACTCTTCTAAATAGGGCATTTCTGATTTTGGACTATATCTTTGATTCCCCTGGACGGAATACGAAGCTTGATAGCTCAAATGAGAGCTAATTATATGTAGATGACTGTCGGGAGCTTTTTATTTGTTATGTTGTGATGTTTTTATGTGAAATTGTGTGAAATTTATACAAAATAAAATTGTTACTCGTTTTTAGAACATGGGCATTTCATGTTTACACAATAAATTGGTTTAAAAATTAAACTGTCCTTGGTAAAATTTAGTCTATTTTCAGAATTTTTAGTCCCCGTGGTTCTTCGTTGCGTCTGTGGTGAGCAATCGTTATAAAATAAAATCGTGTAATTTAGGCACACATATTGCTGTGACACGGTGACGTAAGCATACAAGGTTGCTACAGCATCCACGGTTTCAAGGAGTACTTCCCAGAGTGTGGAACAAACAAATTTTATTAAGACAATAAACACATTCTAATTATTTAAACTAAAAGTACAACAAAAATGTGTAAAATTTTAAGAAGAAATACCTAAAAAAGTTAAGAAACAAAAAATGTATTGTTTTTTTAATTATTTAAGTTTAAAGGATCTTATACCTTTTTTTAAAAACTACATTTAGCACTAATTATTGCCATAACAGTGGTTTTTGAAACAGTGGATGCTGTAGCACGGACTACTAAACATGGACACTCCGGCACCGACTTTTTCAAGGACCACTGCTAACGAATGGACGCTCCAGTTATTAATAACCTGTAATAAATAAATGAGTTTTACAGCATTCATTAAGTTGAATGAATGCTAAAGCATTTATTTGAGTCAATGCTATAGCATCCATTCTACCGTTTTTATCAGTTTATTTATTTATTTTTATCCGTTTTGTTAATCTTATTATTCAATTTATTTATTTTTTCTTAAATTTGTATGTAAAATTAAAACTTAAATGTAAAATGTAAACTTAAAACTTAAATTCAACAAAACATGTATATTTCAATAAATAAAAATTACTATATAAAGTTATTATTAAAAAGCAAAAAAACTAATTGGTCGGTAATAACTTAAAATAGTCAGTAAAAAAATTTGACAAAGAATGTTTTGCAAAGATTTTTACCAACATCAACAACCAAGCACCTGAAACGAATATTCAAGAATAAAATCAGTTTACTAACATTATAATCACAGATTAAACTAAATTAAGCATAGGCAAACATATTTTTATCATATTTTTTTTTTCTTTTACCGTTTTTATGCGTCTTTTATGTGACTTTTCATTTGTCTGTATCTTTTTTTTATTGTATTACTTATTGCTTTGTGCATTAACCATATAAGTGTTTCATAAGAGTAAAGTATATTCAATTCAATTCAAAACAAAAGTCCAAATAAAGCTAATTTCCAAAAAAGTGGTTAAATCAGGTCTAATTAAAAAAATTTAAACAGAAGAAAAACACACTATTTTATATGGTTCTTTCAGGTTCCATACAATTTTACGGAGTTACCCAGACTTAATTTTTGTATAGTATACTGCTTAAAATTACATTGAAGTTTTGGATATGAAAATAATTGTATTCATATCATGAGGAGACCATGACGTTTCTTTTAAAATGAGTAAATTTTTTAATGTTTTATATCTTTAATAAATGACATTGAATTCAATGCATTAAAATTCTAGCAAAAGACGAAACAAAGTTTCGAAAAAAAAGCCTTATATTAAATGGAATAGTAAAAAGCTACATAAGTCTAAAAACTAAATGCCAGAAATGTCTAAAACAAGTCTCTTTAAAGTCTGTAATTTGATGAAAGATTTTGTGTAGTTTTTAGAAAACAAAAACCGAATAATATCAATACGTGTAAAATCATTAGTTTGCGTTTTTTAACCATTAATAAAACTTAATTCACATAAATTTCTTTCAAAGTGGATTAACTTTTTACATGAGTTAACCAGCTGTAAATACCACAGTATTAGTTAAGTCACACGTCGTCAAAACGATACAAAAAGTATAACGCAAGCGTCACAGTAACCATGAAAAATATTTGTCAAAATAAGTTATCGCATTGCGCATTAAATTTTGTAGTTTATCATTATTTTCGTATAAAGCAAAACATACCGCCATATTAACGGCTTTTTAAAATCAAATATCAAGTTTTAAGTCCGAAAAACATTGAAAAATTCAGATTTAATATAAGGCGACTTTTTCTTTAATGTTTCTATTTATTACATAAAACAAATTAGCTGTCAATGTATTTGTTAAATTAAAAGTCGCCTTATATTAAATCTGAATTTTTCAATGTTTTTCGGACTTTAAACTTTATATTTGATTTTAAAAAGCCGTTAATATGGCGGTATGTTTTGCTTTATACGAAAATAATGATAAACTACAAAATTTAATGCGCAATGCGATAACTTATTTTGACAGAAATTTTTCATGGTTACTGTGACGCTTGCGTTATACTTTTTTTGTATCGTTTTGACGACGTGTGACTTAACTAATACTGTGGTATTTACAGCTGGTTAACTCATGTAAAAAGTTAATCCACTTTGAGAGAAATTTATGTGAATTAAGTTTTATTAATGGTTAAAAAACGCAAACTAATGATTTTACACGTATTGTTTTTATTCGGTTTTGTTTTTCTGAAAATTTCACAAAATCTGTTATTAATTTACAGGTTTTAAAGAGACTTGTTTCAGACATTTCTGGCATTTAGTTTTTAGACTTATGTAGCTTTTTACTATTCCATTTAATATAAGGCTTTTTTTTCAAAACTTTGCTTGTTTTTTGCTAGAATATCATGTTTTGCTTAAATACTTTAATTTTTTTAAAATAAAATTTAATAAAATAATGTAGTTGTTTCTGATAGAACAAATTAAAGCAGAAGCAAATAACAGCAAACTCAATTGGAAATTTTTATTTTTACTTTGCAAAAAAAAACAGTTTAAATATACCCTAAACATGTAGAATTACTTGGCATTGCTTACTTGACATTTTAAAATCTAATTTTTTAATCCTAGACTATATTCATTGTAAAAAAGAAGAAGAAAAAAGAAGAACATAAATGACAAATCTCTTTTGTCTCGCTTCCACAGCCACACATTTTTTATTTTGGTTTTCATTTTGTGCGGTCAGTTAATTCTCATGAGTTCCGATAGCAATGATCCACCAGAAGAAAAATCAAAAATTTATAAGGAACCACCGAAAGAACTTGTTATAAGGTAAATAAACAAAATATAATTAATGCAAAGGGTTAAAATACATTAATACATCTTAAAATGCATCAAACCATTTAGCAGTATTGTCGTTTTATCTCCGGTTTCTGAAAAACTTTGGTAAGAATCCTTGGTTTCATAACAAATTTTGATTTCGGGGCAGGACCGCGGACCCAAAATTTTGCAATGCTAGATATTTCCATACTAACAGCTATAATTCAGTCAAAATTAGATAAAAAACTACTCTAAAACTTTTTTATTAGTTTTGTTATGTTTTGGCTCAGGTAACACCTTCACGTTTACGCTTCAAATTTACTTTAAGACTTGTTAAAATTTTTATAACTGAATCAATTAAATTTATTTACAGTTATTTTAATTTTTTTGTTAATTTTTAGAATTAAACGTGTTACTAATTAAAGCTTTATGCCATTTCTCAGTTTACCTTATTTGACTTATGTTCGCTTCGCGTTTGCGTTAAATGATTTAAGTTTGGGCAAGTTTAAAATGCACAAGCACTGAATTCAAAGCTAATAATTATATATAAATATGACTAACAGAAGATACGCCAAAGGACAAAACTAGAAACATTGATTTTTCTCAGCAACTTTGTACTTGAAAAGTCGCACAATTGCGCATCTGCAACTGCAAATTTGTCACTGTAGTAAAATCTAACTAAACTTTTTTTCCAAAATTTTTGTCATTAAGTTTTTTAACATCTCGTCTTACACACTTTGTGGGTGCGATTTTTAGAACTTAGCGTTAAAAAATGATTTTTTAACATTTTCAATAAATTTAATATCTCATCTTTAAAAAATTTTTCTTTTAAACATTTTATTTCGTCTATTTATTTATTGTTGTTCTAAGCAAGATTTGAATGCGCAATATTGCAAATTACTGCACGCAATGATTGCATTAAGTAATTTATCGATTAAAATCATAGATAAAAAACCACTTTTTTTCCAAAATCAAACCCAAAAATCAAGCAAGAAGCTAAAATATGACTATCATATCCAAGGATTATTTTGGTCCTTAAACAATGGAATATGGAGTATTAGGGTTGGTTCATACTTATGTAAAAACGTCCTTTGGACGAAATTCAAAGGACAAACACAGCGTATAAACGTATGTAAAAACGTCCTTTGGACTTTGTCCAAAGGACGTTTTTACATAAGTATGAACCAACCCTAACTTGTCTTGATTACGATACAACTTCTTGTTTCAATGAACAACCTTAATGATTTTTTTAAGTCAGTCGTTGTAGTAAACTGTTAAAAAAACTTTTTGACTGATACAAAAATTTTTTCTAATGTATTTTTTCTTACTGATCTTCAAATTGTTTTATATCATAAATTTTAGTCCATCTCATTTGGGGAGGCCGAAGGGTCCATTTGGGGGGGGGGCGTGCCCCCCTGGCCCTACCCCTGGCTACGCCCCTGGGTGAGAATCATTTTGTGAATGAATCGCTGATAAATTTTTCTCCATAAGTGGACTCTTGGGGAAATGACATCACATTGGAAGACCCTAAACATTACTGAGCTTTAAAAGCAATTCTGGAGGACGACTTAGCGATGTGGTAAATTAAATGTTTTTTCTGTACAATAATATAATAATTAATTTTTAATTTTTAATTAATCTTTAATAATTACTTCTGAATTTATTTGCAAATATGTTTAATATGTTTAATCTATAAAGAACAAGAAATACATTTTATGTATAGAGAATGGTAATATACAAAAAATTTGTAAAAATGGGGAATTAATACAAAATTTTTGAGTAAAATTATAGTTGTTTTTTTAAAAAAGATTTTATTGTTTATAGCTGATTGACTATTATATTGATATTGTAGTGAAAAACCCACTGGATATTGCAAACACTCTTCATGAAACTGTACACAAAAATTTCAAAAACATTAATTTTAGAGAAGTTAAACTAGTCTTGGCACCCATATTAGATACCTTAACACGACGCTCTGAAAATGCACATTTTTATTTATTGGTAAGTATTTCAAACTATAATCGTTATACTTAATTATTTTCTGATATTTCAATCACAGTTTTGTAAAAATATTTGCCTATTACTTCATGTTTGTATAAGATGATTTCAGTGTCTTTTGAGGAATGCTTATGATAATATTAACGATTGTTTGGCAATTTCCTCATATAACAAATATTTATTCTTAACGTTTCGAAACAATGTCGGTTTCTTCTTCAGAAATACTAGATCTATAACAAAGTAGAATAGATATAAAAATTATATAAAACAACAGTCAAATAACATTTCGTCCCTGTAAAACTTTAAAATTTCGTCCCTGTAAAACTGTAAAACTTTAGCCTCATTTATTTTCTTTAATTATTTACAAAAAAGTTTTATTTTCCCAATTGTTTATTTATTTTTTATCCACTCTTAATCTTTTAAAAGTTTTACAGGGACGAAATGCTATTTGACTGTTGTTTTATATAGTTTTTATATCTATCCTACTTTGTTATAGATCTTGTAGTTCTGAAGAAGAAACCTGACGTGGTTTCAAAACGTTAAGAATAAATATTTGTTATATGAGGAAATTGCCCAACAATCGTTAATATTATCATGTTTGTATAAGTAAATGTTTTGTCTCTAAATATAAATTGCTCTCTAAATATAAATATTTAGGTTGCTGACATTAAAAACAACATTATATACAACCTTGATAGTTGTTTAAACTTTGAAGACTGTAATTACAAAACTGGTAAAAAAACAGATAATGCAAACCCATTTGAATTTACCTTTGAGTAGGGATGCATTGAGCTGCCAACAAATGCTTAATAACGATTGGTACTCACATACATGTTGAATTGTGAGTACTAATCTCAAACTCAAGCTCACAATAAATCTCAGACTCAAGTTCAAGCTCACAATTATTCCAGCTTAGTGAGCTAATCGTGACTTTGACAATAAAAATTAAAAAATATATTATACTTTACCAAAAGATGTTTAAATCTTGAATGAGAAGCCTTATAATAAATAATATGCGATTATGACAACAATATTTTAGTCCATTTAAATTAAATTTTTATTTTAAAGTCATATTCTTCTGTTAATTCACGACAGTTATAATAAAGAGTCTGTTTTAATTTAATAATGGAACCATTCAATTTACCTAAATTCTATTTAAAAAATATCTATTTAAATTCACGCGAATTAATGAAAAATAGGCCATTATGATGACATAACTCAAAGAAATGTGTCATTTTTAAACCTATTCAAAAGGCATTTTATTCAATGGCTTATATGGACGCCAGTTTTTATACAGGACTTAATGATTTTTTGATAAATTGCATAATGTTTTACCCATGGTTTTATCTTTTGGTTTTGCACTTTGATTTAAAACACTAAAGGTCTATTCATACTTATGACAAAACGTCCTTTGGACAAAGTCCAAAGGACAAACCAAAACGTCCTTTGGACAAGCCAAAACGTCCTTTGGACTTTGTCCTTTGGACGAAGTATAAACGCTATTACGAATTACTCCTTTGGACAAAGTCCGAAGGACAAAATCCAGAAGGGAAAAGTCCAAAGGACAAAATCCAAAGGGAAAAGTCCAAAGGACAAAAGAATAAATACATTCTCCTTTGGACTTTTCCCTTTGGACTTTTTTTATTCCAAACATTTGCGTAAGTATGAATAGACCTTAAGTTTTCTATAAAAAGAATGTGTGTTAGAATAAATACTTAAAAAAGCAGTAAAAAATTTTTCTCTTGATTTCGACTTTTTTTTGACCAAATATTACCTTGTGCTTTAAAAATCTTGTAACAATTTTTCGTCGAAATATTTAACAAAGCCAAAAATAAAGCTTTTTACAGGGCGTTTTTTTACTAAGCAAATTTTAGTGCAAAAATATATAAAAAACCAACGTATTTTTATGTTGATTTTGAAACCTTGATTGAAAATTTTAATAAAGTCTTTGTCAAGATATTAGTGTGCGTGTATTTAGTGAAAAAAAACCTGCGACTTTTACCTTAAAACGGTCGGCAAATTTTTGGCATAGGAAAACATGCTGAATTTAAGTCTCTTATGAAAATTTTTATTTAAATGGAAAAGTGTAACTTTTAAAATTTTAAAATGTTTATTTCGATAGAGTTTTCAAAAAACAAAAACGCAAAAAATATGATTTTATTAAATACCTGTACTGTTTATTAAACGGTTTTTTGCTTTCCATGTTTCACAAACAATGGGGTAACAATCTCAGGGTTTTTTTGAAGAAAACACTAATATTTAGGAAAATCATTTGATAAAATCAAAATAAATCAGGATGTAAAAATAAAGTTAACAACATGACGCCTGTTTTTTTTATGTTTTCATAACAAAACTTTTTGCAGTGAAGAAGGCATTGTTCCAGGATAAAATGATTAAAAAATCCCTATTTTGGCCTTTTTTAAATGGTCTAAAGGTAAAAAAACTGTTACAAGTTTTGGAACGCAGAATAATGTTTGGTCAAAAAAAAGTCGAAATCGAAGAGAAAAATTTTTTACTGCTTTTTTAAGTATTTATTCTAACACACATTCTTTTTATAGAAAACTTAAGGTCTATTCATACTTATGACAAAACGTCCTTTGGACAAAGTCCAAAGGGAAAAGTCCAAAGGACAACGTATTCATACTTCTTTTGTCCTTTGGACTTTTCCCTTTGGATTTTGTCCTTTGGACTTTTCCCTTTGGATTTTGTCCTTTGGACTTTGTCCAAAGGACAAATTCTGAGTAGCGTTCATACTTCGTCCAAAGGACAAAGTCCAAAGGACGTTTTGGCTTGTCCAAAGGACGTTTTGGTTTGTCCTTTGGACTTTGTCCAAAGGACGTTTTGTCATAAGTATGAATAGACCTTTAGTGTTTTAAATCAAAGTGCAAAACCAAAAGATAAAACCATGGGTAAAACATTATGCAATTTATCAAAAAATCATTAAGTCCTGTATAAAAACTGGCGTCCATATAAGCCATTGAATAAAATGCCTTTTGAATAGGTTTAAAAATGACACATTTCTTTGAGTTATGTCATCATAATGACCTATTTTTCATTAATTCGCGTGAATTTAAATAGATATTTTTTAAATAGAATTTAGGTAAATTGAATTGTTCCATTATTAAATTAAAACAGACTCTTTATTATAACTGTCGTGAATTAACAGAAGAATATGACTTTAAAATAAAAATGTCATTTAAATGGACTAAAATATTGTTGTCATAATCGCATATTATTTATTATAAGGCTTCTCATTCAAGATTTAAACATCTTTTGGTAAAGTATAATATATTTTTTAATTTTTATTGTCAAGCTCACAATTAAGCTAATTAGCCTGGGATAATTGTGAGCTTGAGCTTGAGTTTGAGATTTATTGTGAGCTTGAGCTTGGGATTAGTACTCACAATTAAATATATGTGAGTACCAATTGCTATTGAGCATTTGTGAGCAGCTCAATGCATCCCTACTCAAAGGTAAGTTAAAATGGGTTTGCATTATCTGTTTTTCTTACCAGTTTTGTAATAACAGTCTTCAAAGTTTGAACAACTATCAAGGTTGTATATAATTTTGTTTTTAATGTCAGCAACCTAAATATTTATATTTAGAGAGCAATTTATATTTAGAGACAAAACATTTACTTATACAAACATGATAATATTAACGATTGTTGGGCAATTTCCTCATATAACAAATGTTTATTCTTAACGTTTTGAAACCAAATCAGGTTTCTTCTTCAGAAGTACAAGATCTATAACAAAGTAGAATAGATATAAAAATTATATAAAACAACAGTCAAATAAGATTTCGTCCCTGTAAAACTTTTAACAGATTAAGAGTGGATAAAAAATAAATAAACAATTTGGAAAATAAAATTTTTTTGTAAATAATTAAAGAAAATAAGTGAGACTAAAATCTGTTTAAAGTTTTACAGGGACGAAATGTTATTTGACTTTTGTTTTATATAATTTTTATATCTATTCTACTTTGTTATAGATCTAGTATTTCTGAAGAAGAAACCGATTTGTTTTCAAACGTTAAGAATAAATATTTGTTATATGAGGAAATTGCCCAACAATCGTTAATATTATCATAAGCAAATGTTTTGTCTCTCAATATAAACTGTAAATAAAATATTAGGTGACATTAAAAACAAAATTAAATAACTTGATAGTTGTTCAAACTTTGAAGATTTATTACAAAACTGTGATTGATATATCAGAAATAATTAAGTATAACGATTATAGTTTGAAATACTTACCAATAAATAAAAATGTGCATTTTCAGAGCGTCGTGTTAAGGTATCTAATATGGGTGCCAAGACTAGTTTAACTTCTCTAAAATTAATTTTTTTGAAATTTTTGTGTACAGTTTCATGAAGAGTGTTTGCAATATCCAGTGGGTTTTTCACTACAATATCAATATAATAGCTAATCAGCTATAAACAATAAAATCTTTTTTAAAAAACAACTATAATTTTACTCAAAAATTTTGTATTAATTCCTCATTTTTACAAATTTTTTGTATATTACCATTCTCTCATACATAAAATGTATTTCTTGTTCTTTTATAGATTAAACATATTAAACATATTTGCAAAATAAATTCAGAAAGTAACTCATTAAGATTAATTAAAAATTAAAAATTACTATTATATTATTGTACAGAAAAAACATTTAATTTACCACATCGCTAAGTCGTCCTCCAGAATTGCTTTTAGAGCTCAGTAATTGTTTAAGGTCTTCCAATGTGATGTCATTTCCCCAAGAGTCCACTTGTGGAGAAAAATTTATCAGCGATTCATTCACAAAATGACTCTCACCCAGGGGCGTAGCCACGGGTAGGGCCAGGGGGGCACGCCCCCCCCCCAAATGGCCCCTTCGCCCCCCCCCCTAAATGAGATGGACTAAAATTTATGATATAAAACAATTTGAAGATCAGTAAGAAAAAATACATTAGAAAAAAATTTTTGTATCAGTCGAAAAGTTTTTTAACAGTTTACTACAACGACTGACTTAAAAAAACCATTAAGGTTGTTCATTGAAACAAGAAGTTGTATCGTTATCAAGACAAGTTAGGGTTGGTTCATACTTATGTAAAAACGTCCTTTGGACAAAGTCCAAAGGACGTTTTTACATAAGTATGAAACAACCCTAATACTCCATATTCCATTGTTTAAGGACCAAAATAATCCTTGGATATGATAGTCATATTTTAGCTTCTTGCTTGATTTTTGGGTTTGATTTTGGAAAAAAAGTGGTTTTTTATCTATGGTTTTAATCGATAAATTACTTAATGCAATAATTGCGTGCAGTAATTTGCAATATTGCGCATTCAAATCTTGCTTAGAACAACAATAAATAAATAGACGAAATAAAATGTTTAAAAGACAAATTTTTTAAAGATGAGATATTAAATTTATTGAAAATGTTAAAAAATCATTTTTTAATGCTAAGTTCTAAAAATCGCACCCACAAAGTGTGTAAGACGAGATGTTAAAAGACTTAATGACAAAAATTTTGGAAAAAAAGTTTAGTTAGATTTTACTACAGTGACAAATTTGCAGTTGCAGATGCGCAATTGTGCGACTTTTCAAGTACAAAGTTGCTGAAAAAAATCAATGTTTCTAGTTTTGTCCTTTGGCGTATCTTCTGTTAGTCATATTTATATATAATTATTAGCTTTGAATTCAGTGCTTGTGCATTTTAAACTTGCCCAAACTTAAATCATTTAACGCAAACGCGAAGCGAACACAAGTCAAATAATGTAAACTGAGAAATGGCATAAAGCTTTAATTAGTAACACGTTTAATTCTAAAAATTAACAAAAAAATTAAAATAACTGTAAATAAATTTAATTGATTCAGTTATAAAAATTTTAACAAGTCTTAAAGTAAATTTGAAGCGTAAACGTGAAGGTGTTACCTGAGCCAAAACATAACAAAACTAATAAAAAAGTTTTAGAGTAGTTTTTTATCTAATTTTGACTGAATTATAGCTGTTAGTATGGAAATATCTAGCATTGCAAAATTTTGGGTCCGCGGTCCTGCCCCGAAATCAAAATTTGTTATGAAACCAAGGATTCTTACCAAAGTTTTTCAGAAAGCAGATAAAGGAAACACTATTGTTCTTCTCGATCGTTTCATCTTATGCACAAAAAATGGCAGATATTTTATCAGAACATTTCAGAAGTTCGAACCTATTTCAATTAAGAAAAGTTCTAGGGATGGCCGTTTTAATTTCATACTTAATAATAAGAAAAATTTAAATCAGTGTTACGCAATTTTTATAAGCGCGGTTGTTTTACTCAGGACCTTTATTCTAAACTGCTACCATCGGGCTCCCAACCTGGACGTTTATACGGCTTTTTTTAAAATTTTTGTCAAAATAAGTTATCGCATTGCGCATTAAATTTTGTAGTTTATCATTATTTTCGTATAAAGCAAAACATACCGCCATATTAACAGCTTTTTAAAATCAAATATCAAGTTTTAAGTCCGAAAAACATTGAAAAATTCAGATTTAATATAAGGCGACTTTTTCTTTAATGTTTCTAGTTATTACATAAAATAAATTAGCTGTCAATGTATTTGTTAAATTAAAAGTCGCCTTATATTAAATCTGAATTTTTCAATGTTTTTCGGACTTTAAACTTGATATTTGATTTTAAAAAGCCGTTAATATGGCGGTATGTTTTGCTTTATACGAAAATAATGATAAATTACAAAATTTAATGCGCAATGCGATAACTTATTTTGACAGAAATTTTTCATGGTTACTGTGACGCTTGCGTTATACTTTTTTTGTATCGTTTTGACGACGTGTGACTTAACTAATACTGTGGTATTTACAGCTGGTTAACTCATGTAAAAAGTTAATCCACTTTGAGAGAAATTTATGTGAATTAAGTTTTATTAATGGTTAAAAAACGCAAACTAAAGCTTTTACACGTATTGTTTTTATTCGGTTTTGTTTTTCTGAAAATTTCACAAAATCTGTTATTAATTTACAGGTTTTAAAGAGACTTGTTTCAGTCTTTTCTGGCATTTAGTTTTTAGACTTATGTAGCTTTATACTATTCCATTTAATATAAGGCTTTTTTTTCAAAACTTTGTTTCGTATTTTGCTAGAATATCATGTTTTGCTTAAATACTTTAATTTTTTTAAAATAAAATTTAATAAAATAATGTAGTTGTTTCTGATAGAACAAATTAAAGCAGAAGCAAATAACGGCAAACTCAATGGAAATTTTTCTTTTACTTTGCAAAAAAAACAGTTTAAAATATACCCTAAACATGTAGAATTACTTGGCATTGCTTATTTTACGAGCAATACGAACGAAACCAAGAAC
>JASAMX010013589.1:0-25663 GCA_030248175.1 Microlaimidae sp. YZB2_3 | reverse complement strand
TGCACAACTCGCTCCCTGGACAGTTCGCTCCCTCCCCAATTCGCTCCGTATCGACGGTTCGCTCCCTGCACAACCCATTTTCTCGGGTTTGGTGATTTCTTTGCTCTTCATTTCTAGTTCGCAAGGTTCTTTTATAAGAATTTTTATAAAGCTTATTTTTCTTTGAACAATTTGCTTTCTTGCAAAGATTTCTTAATTTAAAATTTTGGTTTAAATTCTAAATTTTAGATAAATTTTCAATTTTCAATTCTGAAAAATATTAAATGAATGCTGCAATTTTTTCAAACAAAATTGTTTACTAGCGGTTTTACATTTTGTTGTTTACATTTTGTTGTAATACCACTTAGGTCACACTTACCAGAATACAAACGCGTAAATGTTGAGCACGCAGAAATCAGAACTACAAGACAGTTAAGCAAAAAAAAGACAAATAGCCATAATGCATACAATGCATACATGCAATGCATACAGGGAAAAAGTCAGAAAATTTAATTATTTATAGAATCAAAAATAAAAAAAAGTTCGCCTTTATTATCGAGTAAAAAATTTATTGAGTGGCCAGTCATAATTGCCAAGAAATTAGAATGCTTTTTCTCTTCTGCATAACTAATAATATCGATATTTTTTGAGAAACATAATTGTTTTAATAAGGGTTTTTTTAGTGTGAGAAAAGGGTACACTGACAACTAGCGCCAATCATATGGTAGAAGGAAAATTTAGAAACAGCGATAGACTAAAAGTTACTACATTTTACGCTTGAATGTAAAATACTTTTTAATTTTTATTGGTTTAAATTTTTCGACCCTTTTCCTTTCCAAATTTTTAAAATACTTCCTTAATACAAAAGCAAAAACATTTTTTGGGGATTTTTAGTTTTTTGCCGCTTTGTAGTTACGGCGCTGCTGGCTCGCTTGGTTTCCAGTTTTTTAATGTTTCAATTACAGAAAATGCTTGTGTTTAAAAGTTTGGAATGAACTTTTTAAAAATATTTTTTAAAATTTTGAATAGTTTTACAACCAGAACTTTAAAAAACTATGTACGTTTGAAATTATTTTTAAAACACAAATTTAAACTTTTTTTCTAATTTGAAATCCTTGTTCACGAAAATACAATTTTAGCGATGATTTCTAACTATTGTTGTTTGAGACGTTTAGTCGAGAAAAAGCAAAGAGTCCTTTTAATGGGCTATAAAGTGATACTGTAAAAACATAATCAAAAACATAGTTAGAAACATATCAACGTGTAGCAATTTAATTAAGTGTAGGTTTAAGCTTGGACTTGCAGGGAAGCAAGATTTTTTCAAATTTTTATTTTTTTTTTTGTTTTTTTTTGTACGCTCTCTCGTACAGTAAAAGACGATTATTCAAGGCTAGTCTATATAAACGTCACACTATTTAAAAATCATTTTTACAACGTTATTTGAGTGAACAAGGATTTCAAGTTAGAAAAAAAGTTTAAATTTGTGTTTTAAAATTAATTTCAAACGTACATAGTTTTTTTAAAGTTCTGGTTGTAAAACTATTCGAAATTTTTCTCAATTATTTTTAAAAAGTTCATACCAAACTTTTAAACACAAGCATTTTCTGTAATTGAAACATTAAAAAACTGGAAACCAAGTGAGCCGAGCAGGGTCATAACTACAAAGCGGCAAAAAACTTAAAATCCCCAAAAAAGTGTTTTTGCTTTTGTACTTTGCGGAAGTATTTTAAAAATTTGGAAGGAAAAGGGATTGAGGATTTTAAACCAATAAGTATTTGAAATATTTAAAAGTCAGGGTAAAATGTAGTAACTTTTAGTCTATCGCTGTATCTAAATTTTCCTTCTACCATATGATTGGCGCTAGTTGTCAGTGTACCCTTTTCTCACACTAAAAAACCCTTATTAAAACAATTATGTTTTTCAAAAAATATCGATATTATTAGTTATGCAGAAGAGAAAAAGCATTCTAATTTCTTGGCAATTATGACTGGCCACTCAATAAATTTTTTACTCGATAATAAAGGCGAATTTTTTTTATTTTTGATTCTATAAATAATTAAATTTTCTGACTTTTTTTCTGTATGCATTGCATGTATGCATTGTATGCATTATGGCTATTTGTCTTTTTTTTGCTTAACTGTCTTGTAGTTCTGATTTCTGCGTGTCTACATTTACGCGTTTGTATTCTGGTAAGTGTGACCTAAGTGGTATTACAACAAAATGTAAACAACAAAATGTAAAACCGCTAGTAAACAATTTTGTTTGCTAAAATTGCAGCATTCATTTAATATTTTTCAGAATTGAAAATTGAAAATTTATCTAAAATTTAGAATTTAAACCAAATTTTAAATTAGAAATTTTTTGCAAGAAAGCAAATTGTTCAAAGAAAAATAAGCTTTATAAAAATTCTTATAAAAGAACCTTGCGAACTAGAAATGAAGAGCAAAGAAATACAAACTCGAGAAAATGGGTTGTGCAGGGAGCGAACTGTCCATACGGAGCGAATTGGGGAGGGAGCGAACTGTCCAGGGAGCGAGTTGTGCAGGGAACGAATTGTCCCAGGAGCAAATTGTAAGGATTGAATTGTCCCCAATTTAATCTAAATCTAAATCATGCAAAATATATTTATGCAAATTCTCGAATTTTTATTAATTTTTCCAAAAGTCTATTGCATTTTCATTTTTTGCAGGTTTAAAAAAGTATGGACTTTTACAAAGAAAAGGCATGTTCGTAACTTTTCTGAAACAGTGCCCAGACCGAGAGAATATTTAAAAGTTATTAACGTTCATTTCATTATTGAAACTAAATTTATAAAAATAATAAAAACATACTTAAATTTCTATCCACAAGAGCTCCAGTCCCAGTCACAAAAACTACAAATTTTTTAACCCCGGTTACGGAATTAGCAAAAACTGCCTAGGGGCTCCGTTCAATCCCTAGGGGTATATTAAAAATAATGTAACTGCGTTTTTCTGGTAGGATTGAATTGATCAGAAAAAACTGAATACGCTCCATGTAGTCCTTTCATATAGTATTCGTGATCAGGTCATAAATGTTTTACTCTATGGGAATGATTTTGGGAGGAGTTAATAGAATCACTTTTATCCAATTAGTGCTTGGAAAAAAATAAATCTCCATTAAATAAAAGATTTTCTTTTTCATAAGCACTAATTGGCTAAAAATTATTCTATAACGTTATAACTTTGTAAAGAATATTAATACTAAACAATTTTACCTCAGAATTTTTTTAGCTTTAAAATGTCATATAGTATTCGTGATCACGTCATATATGTTTTGCTCCGTGAGATAGGTTGTCGGAGGAGCAGCGGCAAAACAGGGCTTCAAAATAAAGGTGGGAATATGGCTAAAAAGAATGCCGCGCGGGCGGGTTATTAGAAAGGCGGGGGCGCGATATGAGACATAAATGCGGGCGTCCCTTTATGCGCGCGGTGTCCTTTTGATACCCAGGGGATTCCTTCTGTTTAGAACAATAGATTTTGACCAGGGTGTTCCATTTAAATAAGAGGGTTTTGACTATCGTGGCTGATCATTCTGCTGAGTTTTTTATAGTTTCAAAAAAATTTTGAAAGTATAAAAAGAAGTCAACAGGGTCTGTGATCTTTTTTAAAATATAATACACACAAACTTCTTTTTTTGTTTTTTTTTATTAAAAATATGTTGGTTATTTAAAAATCATGTTGCGGAATTTTGGTCATTTAAAGCGGAAGGAAAAAGAGCTCTGCCCCTTAAACGAGTAATTTCAAGCTTATTTAAACTTTAAATATAAATTAAGTTATTCTATTACCATTTTAGAACTTTTTTATACAAATTTTAAAAAATATTTAGCATACAAAAATAATTTGATAAAATATTCTATGGCATAACTTTTTAATTATTCATGAAATAAGTACACAAAGCGGGCGGAGTTCAAAAAGCCGACCTCTGCTCCAGAGCTCTGGGGAATATTACTAATTCTGAAGATTGCTAGATTAAGTGTCTATTGAGACAGGAATAACGTGATATTTGTGTGGTATTGTTATTTATAGTCTGTTTGCAAAATTTGCATGAAGTAAGAACATATTCTAGATTTTAAGAAATAAAACTCAATTTTTTTCAAACAAATTTTTTTAATACAGAACTTATTTTTCGTTAATTTGGTGCATTAAGTTTTATATCATATTTTAGGGATTCACTTTTTTGTTTTACACATAATTTGCATGAGTACGTAGTTGATACTTATGTCGCTCTTTGTGTCGTAAATCGTGCAGCTTTTATAAAATTTTAGTTCTTCCTAAAATTTAATTTTTTGTTATTTAGTATATGTTGTAATTGAAATAATTAAAACGCTAAAAAAGAAAGCTTTAAAACACGTTAAAGTTAATTAATAAAGTTTACATAAAATCTTGATGGACAATAAAAACTCAAAAAAGCCAAATAATATTTTTTGTTAATTGTTTAAAAAAAGAAAAATAACAATTTTACTTGCTTTTTTTCTTTATAGAATAACCCAAAAACTCCCAATTTACTATCGTGAATTCTCAACAAACAGTAAATATTCGACATAATTTGTTTTAAAAAAACGTATGTAATTTTTTTTCAATATGTGTTGAAAATCCATTATTTATTTGACTTCGTGTTGATCCTGTCACTTTTTCCGTTTAGAAAGTTTAACAAGACAATTAGCTGTAGAGAAAATCTTCAATATTTTGTTTTAAAAACCGGTATTTATCTAAACACTACTTTTGCAAAAATAACTACATTATCACCGTCTATTAATTTTAAAAATCTCAAAAAAACGCAGAAACATCGGATTACAATATTCGACATTTGGGTTTGCGTTAATTGCGCGTGAATGCGAAAAACTAAAAATTAAAGTTAATTGTATATAGTTTGTTTTACTTTTTTTTTCATTTTGCTGTTTATATTTTGCAACTCATCTCCTATTTTTTTTATTTTTAAGTCCGACAAACGCGTTTGAAACGCGGAACAGGGAACGCGACAGTGCAACTCAATTTTAACGTTTTGCAATGGTTATCGCAGTTCAGACGCGGAAAAGAAAACGCTTCTTGCTGCTATGTATATATCGTCGTTATTATAACACAAAGAGTCAATGTCAGTATAAAATCAACGTGACTCTGACTCATTTAAAAACAAGTAAAAGCGACATGTATTAATGATATCCCTCGAACCTTCGAGCTCCGCCGAGCCCCGTTTTTCTGTAGCTCCGGAAAAACCATCGAAGCTTCACAGCTCCAATTTTTGCTCACCCCTATTTTTATGAATGTATAAAGACCAATGCCATAATTATATTTTTAAAAAATTTTTGTTAATAAATGTTTTCCAAAACTATGAAAACAATAAAAATAGTGCTACATAAAATGCGAATAAAACAAGTTAAAATATATTTCATGCTTATAAATAAGCTTGAAATCGCTCATTTATGGAACGGAGCTCCGGAACTCTTTCTGCTTTAAATTATTCTTTGGTTAATTTTTTATTGTTAAATTTTAAATTTTTTAATTAATTAATTTAAGTTTATAATCAGTTAATTTTGGGCTTACTTTAAACAATTTAAAAATGTTTTACAATAAATATCAGAAAAAAATTTACAGAAAAAGATTTCGAATTCTTTTTGCGGGGTATTTTTGCAAGCTGTTTTGACCAAAGTTTTAATCATTTTGTCTGTTATAGGGTAACTGACTTAAATTCGACAAAGCATTAATTTCGGCCACCGGTTCTATTTTTGCCATGCGAGAAAAATACGAAATAAACTGCGTACGGCTGGATAGATTGTCATATCATCTGTCTAGCTATACCCAGTTTATTTCTATAACTATGCGCATAGAAAAATAACAGCCGGTGGCCGAAATTAAGGCCTGGCCGACTTTATGTCAGTTGGCCTGCTATATCAATTTTTTTACATACGTCATCCGGTTGCTTGTATTACAGTGTTTTTTTGTATTTATAGTAAACATTAATTTGTTTAAAGATTTAAATTTTATATTTAAAAACATTTTTTTTAATTTCTTTTATTTTCACTCTTCATACAGTATATATTAGTCCTCTATTATAATGTCTTTAGTACGATAGTACGACAGAAAACGTCACAATCACTATAAAATCAATGTGACTCATAATCAACGTGACTACAACAAAATGAGCCACAGTTTGTATAAAATTTTAATGCCTGTGACTCATTTTAAATTTAAAACTGGGCTCTATTAACTACAGAATGAGTCATAGTCACGTGTGTTTTATAATGACAGTGGCTCATTTTGCCGTAGTAACGACGTAATGTTTGTAGTATCTTTAAAAGATAAAAAGAGTCACAGTTACGTTTTAGTCACAGTTACTGTTTTTTGGCGATTCTGATTTATTTTGTCATCGTAAAAAAGGGTAATTATTTTAATTGTGTGCCATCAGTATTTTACCTTTTTGACCACGAAGTAAATATTTTAACCCGCAACATTGTTCACTATTATTTCACAGTAATCTAAAACAAAACACTTTTTCAACTCAAGGAAAATTCTTTTAAGGAATATTCTGTTCTGAACAAATGTTATATAAAGCTTAAAACGGTCTTTTGTTAAAAATCCAACATATGGTTACTGCAAAATGATTGAAATTCGAAATAAAGTTATTCTGAGTTCGTTATTACCGGTGTAAAGACAAATTCATGTATTTCAAAAATAATAATTCTAACTAAAAACGAATGAAATTATTAGACTTAGTCAAAGTAATTTATTAAAATTTGTTGTTTTTGTTTCTGGGTGTAGCTTTTAAAATTTCCAAAAATTTAGGATGTAAATGTTGGATTAATTGTTTACATTACAACGTGCTCGTTGTTTGATTAAAGTTTAATAGTTTATATTTTTATTTTAATTGTTTACATTAATTTTCGCAAAAAATTGTTTATTTTTTGCCAGATCAATAATTTATTAATGCGCTTGCAAAAAATTTTGACCTTAATTAAACCTGAACCCCAATTAGATCTGTACCGTAATTTGATCTTAGACCCTATTTATACCTAGACCCTAACTTGGACCCTACTTAGACCTATACCCTAAAATATGACACTTATAAAACCTTGCTTACGAAAATTTACTTATTACTTATAAAAACAACTTACTTTTGGTCCTTTAAAAGTTGCAAAGATAATATCATATCCAAAATATTCTAAAGAATATTATTTGAAATAAATCGCAAAATTTTAAAACCAAAGTTTACTAATAATTACCTAAACCACCGATTTCCTATATTATTTTATAATAATATAAAAATTATATCATATTGCAACTTAAATAACAAAACGAATGTCAACAATCATTTTTTTAAAAACCACAATCACTCCGCTAGCATTTTTTAAAATTTATTTCAGCTTAATTATTTTAAGTCTTTTATTCTAGAGTTTCATCTATTTTTAAATTTAAAAAATTCTGACAAGGTTAATGAAAAAATTGAATTTAGTTTACTTCAGACCGGGATTTGTTTATGAGTGGCTTCATTATAACTATAAAGCTAATGCAAATAGCTACAAGTATTTTTATGATATTTTTTGTCTTAGCATTTTCGGAAACGATATATTTTATATCTCAAAACAAATTCTTAAATAGCCAAAATAAGGTTTTTGTACTTTATAAGGCTTTTTGAACAATTTCTTCGTCACTAAGCTTAGTTTCGTAAAAAATATAATAAAGCAAGAAATACCAGAAGTTTTTAATAGTAAATGCATTATTTTAATAGTTTGTAAAAATAAAAAAAAGTAAAATCATTTTTCGCGCCATATTTAACTTACTCTGCGCTAAAACTCATAAAAAATGGATCTTATAGGTATATTATGTAAAATGATAAAATATTACTCGGTGTTAATTCATTGAAAAGTAAAATTTTTGAGGATTCATAAAAAATTCTGTTGAAATTAATATTTTAACGAGCTTAAAAACTCTAACGGGAACAATATTATGTGTGCACGGACTTTAACTCCCTAGTTTGAAACTTTTTATTGTTTTTTTTTTTTTTCATTTGGGGAGTTGGAAATTCTGCAACATTATATTCATACATAAAGAATATTTCTGTGTTGGGTTTTAAATTCTACTAATTGTTTTTCAAAAAAAAAAATGGGAAAAAAACATTTGAATTATGTAAGAATTGTTTTTAGAATAAGAATTGTTTTTAGATTTAACTTTTTGGGATAAAATTTTGAATTTAGGGTAGCTAACTTAAATTGAAATACTTGATTTTTTTCAAATAGCTTTGGATATATAGCTGTATTTAGCTGTATACATAGTTTTACAATATACAGCTAGTTATTTTTATATATCTCAATACAGATGGATGTAATACAACTTGAGTTGCGGGTGAAGAAATTAATCTGTTAACTGTCAAAATTAAAGCTCCGCCAAATTTAACTTAGTTATCCATATTTTTTTCTAATGGCTAACGTTTTGTAGCTAAAGAACGTTTTTATGTATGGTTTTGTATGTGATAACGTTTGCTTTCGATTTCAAAACAATATCAAAAGCTTGCGTAAATTAAAAAAAATTCTTTGAAAGATCGACAACATTCTAACGCCAATTTGAAACTTGAGGGCATTTACACAAAACTATAAGCTTAGTTTATGTGTAAATACAGTTGTGTAAACGTAAACAAAATATTTTTGTATAATCAATTGGAAGTTTATATTTGTATATGTACGAAATAATTATAAATTTGGATTTCGCGCTTGTCAAAGATTTCTGTGAGTATGATTTTTCAATTCATGTGTCATCAGACTAAAAACATGCAACAGTGCTTTGTTATTAATCAATGTATAAACGAATCATTATCATATGATGAAAATTTTTGTTAAGATAGACCACCACAGTTATGACGAATTTTACTAAAAGTTAGATATCAACTTAGATATTAATTTTTGTCCTACAAAAATATAGTGCGATCGAAAGCTCAAATTATGATGTATCTAACGGTAATAATTTCGTTGTGTACCAGTTGTTCTATTTTGAAATATATTTCAATGAATCTAAAGCTCAAAAAACAGTTTTTGGCCATTTTAAAAATTTGATTCACTCAGTTTTTTCCGCAATGTTATAGAAAGTTAAAGAAAAACAGGGGGCAACTTTTAGATGTGGTTTGGAGTAAAACGTAATTCAAAATTTGAAGAAAATTAAAAAATCGATGTTTTTAAAACAAAAATCAAATAAAAAAAATCCTGAATTAGCTTTTTAATCAAATACAATTCAAAGTATTCATTAGACTTGTGTCTAACTACTTCCAAACTTTCATTAAAATCTGAGAGAATCAATTTTTTTAATTTTCGTTTAATTTAATAAAATAAAAAAAATAAAATACTACATTTTGAACCGTTTCTTTAAAAGTGGTTTTTAAGTGAGAAATCCCAGCTGACCCAATAGCCAAGTGATTAGTACGTCGGGTCTGGATCCTAGGATCCTTGGGAACGATTCTTCGCTCGGCCATATTTTTAACGTTGAAAAAAAATTATTTTTAAAATTTTTAGCTTTTTAATTAAAAAAGTGTTTTATTATTCAAGATACGCTGAATTGAAAATGAAAAAATAGAATATTTTTCGTAATAATTTTTATTAATGTTTTGTATTTTTGACATGTATTTTATTGATGTTATTTGATGATTGTGGACCGATAACAGGTTTTTACAGAAAAATGAATGTCAAAAATTGAATCAGCTGCTCTAATGACTTTAGTAAAAATTAATTAGTAAGGATCTGCCGTCAAAATCTAACTGTGGTGTTCTACCTTAAGGTGGTTTGGTTTTTTTTTTTTTTTGTTTTGGTTTTTTTTTTTTTTTTGTTTTTTTTTTTTTTTTTTTTTTTTTTTTTTTTTTTTTTTTTTTTTTTTTTTTTTTTTTTTTTTTTTTTTTTTCTTTTTTTTTTTTTTTTTTTATAAAAATATAAAAATTTTAAATTTTGTTGTGTTTTTTTTTTTTTCTTTTTTTTTTTGTTTTTTTTTTTTTTTTTTTTGTTTCTTTTTTTTTTTTGTTGTGTTTTTTTTTTTTTTGTTTTTTTTTTTTTTTATTTTTTGGTTTTTATACTTTTTCTTTGTGGTTCTCTTTTTTTTTTTTTTTTTTTTTTTTTTTTGTTTTTTTTTTTTTTTTTTTTTTTTTTTTTTTGTGTTTTTTCAGTTTTCTTAAGTATGGAAAATCGCGATTTTTGGCATACGAGATCTCGTGAAATACAGTAATATTTCACTAAAAAATTTATTTGAGTGTTAAAAAGGCAGAAATATCACGATTATAAAGTGAACATTCATTATATTATTGTAAGTAATTGAAATAATTGATATTAAAAATCAAATTGCAATGAAATTTTTTTAAAACCCTTAAAAATATTTACTGCACACTATTTATTTAAAAAATACTTACAATAGAGAGGCACCATAACCCTTTTTCACTTACGTAAAAATTAAATTGCATAATGTGTATTTATGGTTTAATATACAATTTTCCGTGAAAAATGGGGGTTAATTTTTCCAAATTTTCCTTAAAACTTCTTTTTAATTTAATTTGGTAAAATTTAAAGCTCCAGATAGTATATTTCTATTGAAATTTATCATTTTTTGGAAAGCCATAACATCTTTTGTAATTTTTAACGCATAAATAGAAATAGTTCTGTCGTGCGTCTTGCGTTTTATCGAATTTTTTCAGAAGGGTGGTTTATAAATCGCTTTTAAGCTTAGTATATCTCATGGTAGCGGTGGCATAGTTGGTTAGCACGTCGTCAAATTTTTTGAAAGGTCCCGAAGATCGATTCCCACATAAAACATATTTGCCCACAATTTTTTTTTTTTTTTGATTTTAATAATGTTTTTTTTACAATTTTAAAAATTTATTTAACATAAATTCAAAAAATATCATTATTGTATTCAGAATTTGTTGCCTGCTTTTCGCCAATTAGTCAAATTTTCGTCATTTAAATATCTTAAAATATTATAATACTCTATAAGTATAATAATTCAAAAGTAAATTGTGTGTAAATAAAAATGGATAATTTTCGCTCTTTATTGCAATTGGTTTACTACTAAACGCTTTGCAATAAAAACTGTCCGGAGAGACCTTAAGTGGGCAGCTTCCCAAACCAAATGCAAATTTACTATAGTCCACATAATATCCATCTCAGACTAGTCCACATCTTTTCTGTCTAAACATATGCCGGGGAAAAATCGCCCCTTTTTCCTTCTCTATTCTTAGAGCATTTTTCAAGGTTAGTAATAATAATAAGCTGATGATGAACATAAATTACAAAATTTATTTACGTTCTCTGATTATAATTTGAGCGGTGCCGTTGACTAAATTGCAGTGTGGAGCTCCCGCGCCACCGATGATTGGAGTTATATTTTTTGAAATAAAAATACTAAAAAGAAGAAGACGAAGATGAACATGAACTACAAAAATTACCTGGTGCCCCACTTATAGTTTTCGCGGCCCCGTGAGGCTAAATCGCAGCGGGCGCTCCTGCGTCTTCGATGATTGCAATTATTTTTTTAAATAAAAAATCAGAAGAAGAAGGTAAAAATGAATTACAAATTTTATCCACATCCTCTCTGATTATAGTTGGCGCGCTGCCGCAAGACTAAATCGCCGCGTAAACGATGAAGGAATATGGATTTTAAGATACCAGCGTTAGAATATTAGTAATAAGTAAAAGAAGATGACCATGAAATTACCAAATTTTCACAACGTTCTCTAACTATATTTGCGCGGTGCTGTGGGGCTAAACCACCGCGTGGCATTTCCGCTCGACTAATGATTGCAATTATTTGTGTTTGTTTTTTTAAATAAAAATTTAAATTAATTTTTTCATCAGTAATGCAAAAATAAATTAAATTCTTTATCGTTTTCGATATTTCCCGCGCGGTTGAAGTTGATGGTGCTGGGTACTGGTGCGGTTTCCGCGACCGGATATATACCGAAGACAGTCTTCTACTGTTATGGTGCAGTTTCTACGAAGGGCTGTCCGTTGGTCTGCTCTGTACAATCCTTATTGTTGCCAAAAATATGTTATTGTGCGGTTAAAAGTTTTTATATGCCTATTTTTTTCAATTTTTATTTTAATCAAAAAATCGATAACAAGGACCTAAATGAAAAAATGCTTCTTAAGAAAGTTGCGTAATTCTTTCTTCTTTCTAATGAGCCCATAATAATAATAATAAAAAGAAGAAGAAGAAGAAAAAGAAGAAGAAGAAGAAGACGAAGAAGAAGAAGAATAAGAAGAAGAAGAAGAAGAAGAAGAAGAAGAAGAAAAAGAAGAAGAAGAAGAAGAAGAAGAAGAAGAAGAAGAAGAAGAAAAAGAAGAACAAGAAGAACAAGAAGAAGAAGAAGAAGAAGAAGAAAAAGAACAAGAAGAAGAATAAGAAGAAGGAGAAGAAGAGGAAGAGGAAGAAGAAGAAGAAGAAGAAGTTCGCAACCCGTGATGTGTGTTGTGTCAGCTGAGCCAGTGTAAACAAATATTTCTTTTTCAATTTTTTTAATAAAACGAGAAATCGGGATATAATTTATTTTAAACAGTTGGCAAGTAAAACTTTAAAACAAAGTTGTACCTAAAAGTACGCATTCATTGTAAAAAATAGGAAAATTGAAGTTAATACTTCGAAAATGAGAACTAAAAGCTTGATAAATGAAGAGCTTTTAACCTTAATCCGTTCAAGTGATTGCCTTTTCTTCCTTTACTACGGTGAAATTTTCGTCCCAACAAGGTGAAAGCTCCGTCCCATGGTGATGTTTCTTTGTCTAACCATTATGATGTGTAAAATTCAACGCGCTTAACTTCACGTATCACGTCACGTATAGGTCGCACCTATAGGTGATATGTGATACATTGTAAGCATGAATATATTTTGCATATTGCTACCGTGCAGCTTTTTTAACGATTTCAATTTGCTCGCTTAGTGCGCGGAGCGAGCAAATTAAATTTGTTAAAACTGTACAGAAGCAATGTGCAAATTTTTATCACGCATACAGAGTATTACGTACCACCTAGATACGACCTAATTTATACGTAGAGTTAACCGCAATGAAATTTACATAACAGAATGATTAGACGAAAATACCACCATCGTGGGACGAAGGTTTCACCATGATGAGACGACGATTTTTTCGTGGTAACCGGGGAAAAAACGATCACGGGAAGGGGTAAATTGTGCACAATATCAACTTTTGGTGGCTTTTGTTTATAATTCCTGTTTAATACATAAACACTAAAATTAAAACTCATAAAAATTTACTCTCCGCGTTATATGTCTGTAGGATGCAGCTATAATTTGCATAAAACTGATGTGAGCAGAAAATATTTTAAGTGAGCGAGTACAAAAGAAAAAAAACATTTTAAGCCACCAAAAGTTGATATTGTGCACAATTTACCCCTTCCCGTGATCGTTTTTTCCCCGGTTACCACGAAAAAATCGTCGTCTCATCATGGTGAAACCTTCGTCCCACGATGGTGGTATTTTCGTCTAATCATTCTGTTATGTAAATTTCATTGCGGTTAACTCTACGTATAAATTAGGTCGTATCTAGGTGGTACGTAATACTCTGTATGCGTGATAAAAATTTGCACATTGCTTCTGTACAGTTTTAACAAATTTAATTTGCTCGCTCCGCGCACTAAGCGAGCAAATTGAAATCGTTAAAAAAGCTGCACGGTAGCAATATGCAAAATATATTCATGCTTACAATGTATCACATATCACCTATAGGTGCGACCTATACGTGACGTGATACGTGAAGTTAAGCGCGTTGAATTTTACACATCATAATGGTTAGACAAAGAAACATCACCATGGGACGGAGCTTTCACCTTGTTGGGACGAAAATTTCACCGTAGTAAAGGAAGAAAAGGCAATCACTTGAACGGATTAAGGTTAAAAGCTCTTCATTTATCAAGCTTTACCGCGCGGGAAATATCGAAAACGATAAAGAATTTAATTTATTTTTGCATTACTGATGAAAAAATTAATTTAAATTTTTAAAAACAAACACAAATAATTGCAATCATTAGTCGAGCGGAAATGCCACGCGGTGGTTTAGCCCCACAGCACCGCGCAAATATAGTTAGAGAACGTTGTGAAAATTTGGTAATTCATGGTCATCTTCTTTTACTTATTACTAATATTCTAACGCTGGTATCTTAAAATCCATATTCCTTCATCGTTTACGCGGCGATTTAGTCTTGCGGCAGCGCGCCAACTATAATCAGAGAGGATGTGGATAAAATTTGTAATTCATTTTTACCTTCTTCTTCTGATTTTTTATTTAAAAAATAATTGCAATCATCGAAGACGCAGGAGCGCCCGCTGCGATTTAGCCTCACGGGGCCGCGAAAACTATAAGTGGGGCACCAGGTAATTTTTGTAGTTCATGTTCATCTTCGTCTTCTTCTTTTTAGTATTTTTATTTCAAAAAATATAACTCCAATCATCGGTGGCGCGGGAGCTCCACACTGCAATTTAGTCAACGGCACCGCTCAAATTATAATCAGAGAACGTAAATAAATTTTGTAATTTATGTTCATCATCAGCTTATTATTATTACTAACCTTGAAAAATGCTCTAAGAATAGAGAAGGAAAAAGGGGCGATTTTTCCCCGGCATATGTTTAGACAGAAAAGATGTGGACTAGTCTGAGATGGATATTATGTGGACTATAGTAAATTTGCATTTGGTTTGGGAAGCTGCCCACTTAAGGTCTCTCCGGACAGTTTTTATTGCAAAGCGTTTAGTAGTAAACCAATTGCAATAAAGAGCGAAAATTATCCATTTTTATTTACACACAATTTACTTTTGAATTATTATACTTATAGAGTATTATAATATTTTAAGATATTTAAATGACGAAAATTTGACTAATTGGCGAAAAGCAGGCAACAAATTCTGAATACAATAATGATATTTTTTGAATTTATGTTAAATAAATTTTTAAAATTGTAAAAAAAACATTATTAAAATCAAAAAAAAAAAATTGTGGGCAAATATGTTTTATGTGGGAATCGATCTCGGGACCTTTCAAAAAATTTGACGACGTGCTAACCAACTATGCCACCGCTACCATGAGATATGAGCTCTAAAAGCGATTTATAAACCACCCTTCTGAAAAAATTCGATAAAACGCACGACGCACGACAGAACTATTTCTATTTATGCGTTAAAAATTACAAAAGATGTTATGGCTTTCCAAAAATGATAAATTTCAATAGAAATATACTATCTGGAGCTTTAAATTTTACCAAATTAAATTAAATCGAAGTTTCACGGAAATTTTGGAAAAATTAACCCCCATTTTTCACGGAAAATTGTATATTAAACCATAAATACACATTATGCAATTTAATTTTTACGTAAGTGAAAAAGGGTTATGGTGCCTCTCTATTGTAAGTATTTTTTAAATAAATAGTGTGCAGTAAATATTTTTAAGGGTTTTAAAAAAATTTCATTGCAATTTGATTTTTAATATCAATTATTTCAATTACTTACAATAATATAATGAATGTTCACTTTATAATCGTGATATTTCTGCCTTTTTAACACTCAAATAAATTTTTTAGTGAAATATTACTGTATTTCACGAGATCTCGTATGCCAAAAATCCCGATTTTCCATACTTAAGAAAACTGTGCGGAGAGACCTTAAGGTAGAACACCACAGTTAGATTTTGACGGCAGTAGTGTTGTAAAAAGTATTGATTTTGGATTATTTTAAGTAAAAGTAAAAGTAATTTGAAAAATTTTAATTTAAGTAAAGTAAGAGTAAAAGTAATTTGTGATTTTTTAATTTAAGTAAAGTAAAAGTAAAAGTAATGGTCAAAATTTTATTTAAGTAAAGTAAAAGTAAAAGTAAGGCCTATTTTTTTAAGTAAAAGTAAGAGTAAAAGTATAATAAAAGTAATTTTGAACCGGAGCAAACACCGTTTTTTGGAGCTCCAGAGCTCCGTTCTAAAGTTTTATTGCTAATTTTATGTATAAATTATCATTTTAATAAGTTTTTTGGTCGAAATAAATGGTTTTAGCGTGTTAGCGGTTAAAAAATTGTCTTCTGCCATTTACTTTACAACAAGCCCATAGGAAATCTACCCATTGAAATTACTTAAATTTTACTTAAATTAATTTAAGTATTTGCAGTGGAAAATCCGAGTAAGAGTAAAAGTAAAAGTATTTGAAATTTCAAAAGTCGAGTAAGAGTAAAAGTAAAAGTAATTGAAATTTCAAAAGTCGAGTAAAAGTAAAAGTAAAAGTAATCCAAATTCCGTTACTTTTATTAATTTAAGTAAAAGTAAAAGTAACTTTTTACAACACTAGACGGCAGATCCTTACTAATTAATTTTTACTAAAGTCATTAGAGCAGCTGATTCAATTTTTGACATTCATTTTTCTGTAAAAACCTGTTATCGGTCCACAATCATCAAATAACATCAATAAAATACATGTCAAAAATACAAAACATTAATAAAAATTATTACCAAAAATATTCTATTTTTTCATTTTCAATTCAGCGTATCTTGAATAATAAAACACCTTTTTAATTAAAAAGCTAAAAATTTTAAAAATAATTTTTTTTCAACGTTAAAAATATGGCCGAGCGAAGAATCGTTCCCAAGGATCCTAGGATCCAGACCCGACGTACTAATCACTTGGCTATTGGGTCAGCTGGGATTTCTCACTTAAAAGCCACTTTTAAAGAAACGGTTCAAAATGTAGTATTTTATTCTTTTTATTTTATTAAATTAAACGAAAATTAAAAAAATTGATTCTCTCAGATTTTAATGAAAGTTTGGAAGTAGTTAGACACAAGTCTAATGAATACTTTGAATTGTATTTGATTAAAAAGCTAATTCAGGATTTTTTTTATTTGATTTTTCTTTTAAAAACATCGATTTTTTAATTTTCTTCAAATTTTGAATTACGTTTTACTCCAAACCACATCTAAAGTTGCCCCCTGTTTTTCTTTAACTTTCTATAACATTGCGGAAAAAACTGAGTGAATCAAATTTTTAAAATGGCCAAAAACTGTTTTTTGAGCTTTAGATTCATTGAAATATATTTCAAAATAGAACAACTGGTACACAACGAAATTATTACCGTTAGATACATCATAATTTGAGCTTTCGATCGCACTATATTTTTGTAGGACAAAAATTAATATCTAAGTTGATATCTAACTTTTAGTAAAATTCGTCATAACTGAGGTGGTCTATCTTAACAAAAATTTTCATCATATGATAATGATTCGTTTATACATTGATTAATAACAAAGCACTGTTGCATGTTTTTAGTCTGATGACACGTGAATTGAAAAATCATACTCACAGAAATCTTTGACAAGCGCGAAATCCAAAAATTGCACATGTTGAAAAAGGCCAATGTAGCGTGGGGCCCCGCCAATTGTACCAACCCGCGGGTTGTTACGGTCAGTTACCGACGGGCGGCTTAACTGGGTGTTCCCTTTTGTAATTATGTAAAATCGTGTAATTTAGTAACAGTAAAATGTGTTGTGTAAATGTAAAATGTTGTAATCGTTTTGTAAAAATGACAAATTGTTTAATTTAGTAATAGTAACGTGTTCACATAAATGTAATTTGTTGAATTTGTTGATTTTATATGTAAAAACTTGTATTATGTAAATATAACGACGGTCCATGTTTCAGTACAATTTGGTCATTCCATACTGTCAGTGCGACATGCGTTTTAGTGCGAAGTTAGCGCTGAGTAGTGCTGTGTGGTGGCATTGCGTGTTGCAAATTGCGGTTTTCTGCGTGGGTATCGTTGGTTGGTTTGTTAGTCAAGAGCCAATGACCAAGAGAGAGAACATGCGCTCATTGGGCGGGAAGCTGGGTTAATTGGTTTAATTGGTCATAATTCCCGGGTTTTGACCCTTTGCAACAAAAGTAAAGCTAGCACTAGTTGGTGGTGGTAAAAGTAAAATCTAAAAGGGGTTTGGTGGTAGGTGGTCAAAAAGGTGGTTGTTATAAAGTGCTTTTTCTGCGAGGTTATTTAAAGTTTCATGCGCGGTTAAAAATCAAAGTGTAAAAACAGGCAAAAATCACCACCAGGTGGTTGGTCAACGAAATAGTGTGTCTTGAGCGTCGTATCGATTTTCACCACCTGCTAACATTTGTCTTGGCAAATGTCAAGTTGCTACAAACGCACAATTGTAAAGTTTGGTGTAAACCATTTTGGTGCAGTTGACCACTGGACCGAGCTCGTATTCTCTCCTCACGGAGTTTGGTTCCTGACTACCTACGTGTGGAGCAACACCTACCTCCTGGAGTTTTATCCTCATCCCGCCCTTATTTCCCCTTTGGACTATAAAATATGCGAGGACTGCAAAAAGGCGGTATTTCTCAGAAAAGAGACGTATGGGGTCTCGCCACCACTCCTCTAAGCCGGTGCCAAATTAAATAAAACTGTAATTTTCCAGAAAAATATATAAAAATTGCTTTAACCAACCGATCTCAACAGTCATCTCAAAAATAGGTAAAACATGCCGTTGTCTCACTTAAAAACCTGTAATCTCCAACCGAAGTTTGAGTAATGTTTTGAAAGCGTAAAATGTGTTTTATAAAGGTGTATTTTTGTTAAAAGTGTATTTTTGAATGTGTATATTTTTGTGTAAATTTTCAGGTAAAATGCTATACAGGTACGTGTTTGTGTGTAAAACGTGTTTAAATGCTCAAGTGTTTTATGTGCAGGTTTTCTGGGTTACTGGGCCTAGTTCTTCACACTATACCCGTTTTCATATTTCTCTGATAAATTTTATATGTAAAGCGTAAATAATTTAGTAAATCAATCCCAAAACATTCCCACAAAGCCTGTACCCCATATATAGTGTAATTTTTGCCGTAAAAATCGTAAAATCAGTTTTTAAAGTTTAATTTTCGGTGCTAAAAATAAATTGCAATAGTTTCAAAAGTCGTAAAAATGGGTGCTTGTTTTAAATAAATAAAATGTTTATAGAAGCCATTGTCGTTGTCATTTTTGTTGCAATTAGGAGGAGTAAAAATCCCTCTGCAGTATTTCTTTAACCAATCCAGCCGGTTAACTGTGTTTATGTGAAACAAAAACTTTATTTGTTAAAAATACACATAACAAGACAGTAATATAAACAATCACAAAATAGCTATGAGTCAAAAAGTATCACTATTTGGGCCGCCCGCCGGCCGCTGATTCCCAGTCCACGTTTGTTCCTAGACCCACCCATTTTACAAACGGGGTACGCAATATTGGGAGAAACCCATCGCTCTACCAACACTATACCTGGCTAAACTTGGCGGTAATAAATATATAAAATATAAAATAAAATCGGTAATATTAAAGTAAAAATTCTTCAGTACGCACGACGAAAAGGGAGTATTAAACCGCCCACAATAGTAGCAGGCAGTTCCGTCCACTGCGGCGTTTGTCGCTACACCATTTTTGAGTATAAATTAGCTTATAAGTTTGTATCAATAGCTTAAATCTAAAAAATAACCACAAGAGTGAGGTCTAAATGTTTTATTTAGGTTTTGAAAATGTTTTACAACTTGTATTGACTTTTAGTTCGCTCAAATTGAATTTTGGTACACCTATGGAACTTGTACCGTTCTTCAAATAAAATGTAATGTTTTATTTAATATTAGTATTACCAAAAATATATATTTTATAAACAAAAAATAAGACACTTAGAACAAACTGTTTGAAAAAATAGGTTCCATTTAAATGGGAGTTATTTTAATGGGATCCTTCTGGACCGAGGGGGGTTCAACCCAAAATTAGAAGTGATGGGTTAAAATAAGAGAAAAGTGTTTTACCCATATCGTTTTTTTTTCTGGAGTGCATTTTACGAATATTGTTCTATTATTATTGTTTTTTTTATTTTAAAAGAAAAATAGGTAAAAAACGCTAATTTCAAGTCAAAAAACTTTTTTTTATTGCATTTTTGAGTCTTTTACTGCTTAAAACATTTATTTTAACCTCAAAATTTAAGTTTGGAGGCAGTTAGAAATCCTTTTAAAGACATTTTTTTCAAAATTAGGGAGTTAAGCTTTTCTTCCCCCCCTTACTTTTGAGTGGGGGGGTTTAGACCTGTGCACTGTCTACACCCTTGTGCTTTATTAAAGGATTTGCTCCCCCCCTTCTCCGACCAAACATGAAAATGTACCCAAAAATTATGGTGCAATTTTTGACCTATTATGACGTCATCATCGCAAAATTTTTGCAGTTTTTTGCCTATTTCAATGCATTTTAAGCCATTTTAAACCTATCTTTACCTTAATTTCAATTTTTTGTTCTTTTTTTTTCTTTATTTTTGTCTTTTTTCTCCTTTTTTTTTCTTTTTTTCTTTCTCCCCTGTTCCCCCCCCTGTTCAATAAACAATAAAAAAAACAATAACAGCGCGATGCTGTTCAACCATGGCTATAAAAGAGTGATTTAGCCAAATATTCCTGTGGCTTGGGTAGCTCAGTGGCAGAGCGTTCCCACGGTGAGGGAAGGGTCGCTGGTTCAAGCCCAGCTCCAAGCCCCAATTTTTTAATTTAATTGGAAAAAGTGGGTCTTGAAGCAAAGTCTACAGTAATATTTGCTAAATAATAAATTTACAAAAATCAAAAGCCGCTACAAAAATACAATAAAACCAGCAGTTCTCACTCTTTCTGCTGTCTTGTTATTTGTGTTATCAACCGGCCGGGCGGCAGGTCGCAAAAATAAACAATAAAAAAACAATAACAGCGCGATGCTGTTCAACCACGGCTATAAAAGAGTGATTTAGCCAAATATTCCTGTGGCTTGGGTTGCTCAGTGGCAGAGCGTTCCCACGGTAAGGGAAGGGTGGCTGGTTCAAGCCCAGCTCTAAGCGCCAATTTTTCAATTTAATTGGAAAAAGTGGGTCTTGAAGCAAAGTCTACAGTAATATTTGCTAAATAATAAATTTACAACCATAACAGTAAAGTTTGTTAGAAATTCTAAAATTTTTAGGAAAAACTGAAATATCACTTGGTTAAGTAAACGAAATTCTGTTATTTCTAACTGAAAATCAAAAATTAAACTCTGTACCGCATCGTTAAGCAAACAAAGTTTGCTGGTTTCTAATGTATTTCAATCCATTTTAGACCTACTTTTATTTCAAGCAACATTAAATACATTAATTTTAATAAAATTATTTTATTTATAAAAACACAATGTCCAGGTTTTCAAAAAAAAAAACTCAAAAACTTCAACTGAAAAAGCCCTAAATTTTGAAAAAAAAAACCACAAAACAACTATATACAAAAAATGCATAATTCTTGCTTTAAAGCGGTTTAACTGCGCTACCTTTAAGCAGATTGTTAAAGCAGTTTAACTGCGCAATTAAAATATTTTTATAATAATACAAATATTTTAACTGCGCAGATAAACCTATTTTCCGAAACCACTAATAATGGTTGTATCATTTCACCGGCGAATTTGCGTTATATGGTTCAAAATTTTTTTCTACTCAAATTGCTTTTGTATTTGACCTTTCTTATGTAAATATATACATATTTACTATCAAGCGATTAAGAATTTTTTTAAATATAATTTTAAAATTTCTGGTTTATTAGCCCATATTCAGCTAAGTTATTTCAATTTTAAGAGCGTTACGCGTTTTAAAACACAAACAAATAACTTGCATATTTATTCTTGTACCAAACACCACCCTAAATTTAGCTTTAATTGATTAAGCATCTTTATTTAAATAAACCTTTCAAATTTAAGGACGTTTGATTGATTTTCAGTGGAGTTATTAAAATTTAAAGACAGTGTTACAAAAAAAAAATTTTGTGTAAGTACATATCCGCTTTTTAGAAGTTTCTATTATGTTTCCTTTCTATTATGAATATATAAACATTTATTATCAATCAATTACGCGGACTTTTTTACATAAGTCGTTTAAATTTTTAGTGTATTGATTACTATTAAGCTGAGGTCTTACTATTTGAAGTCACCGTTACGCTTCTAAAACACTTAAAAAATTTACATATTTGCTCCTGTAAGGTACACTTACTCTGTGTAGATACACACATTTTTACTAGATAATGATAAAGCAGGTTTAGTTACATATACCTTTTAATTTTTGAGGTAATTAAGCCATAATTAGCTGAGTTATTTAGGTTTTAAAAAATGTATCATAATGCTGCGTAACCGTTTTTTACATTAACCTAACTTGATTATCCACTTTAGTATAAAACATTTTCTCCATGTATAAACTAATGTTTAACACCATTCGATTAACCAGAATTGATTACATACACAGTTAAATTTTAAAGTCATTCCCCAAATATTCAACTGAGTTACTACGGTTTGAAAAAAGGCGTTATGTCTGGTTTTTACCAACTGCCCGAATTCGCATATGCACTTTTATGAAAAGGTTTTTTTAATCATTATTTTTTGTAAATTAAACGATTAAGCACAACAAATTACATATACTGTTCAAATTTTAAAAAAATTCATTAAGGTTTGACCGAGTTATTTAAATTTTAATTAACAAACAAGAAAATGAGCAATTCGGCCATAATAAAGGCAGCTTACGGCCGCCGGAATTATTACTAGCTTCACTATGATGATTGTTTAGACTTTTCAATGGTTTTAGACCAAAAATCGCTGTTGAAACGTGGATTAAAACATACGCCGGTGCTTATAGTGTTAAACTTCGCTACATTCACACGCTGTTCTATTAACGTGTTTTAGTTTGCCAACAACCGGTTTGTCTATCAAGGACAGTCTAGACCGTCAGGCACGTTCCTCGCCTTGCTTACCCCCTTTTCCCACTCTCGAAGAAGATCAGCCACTGCAGAGGTCTACTGGTTCCAAAGTAGTGTTAATGAGCGTGTATGTGAAAAGATGTTGTCTTGTGTGTGTTTGCGTTTTGCATAGCGGGTAGTTTGGTGATGTGTATAGAGTTGGATATGATTTTGTGTAAGTAAAAGTAGAGGATAGGACATTTCCCCTCCCTGAGTTGGGGGAGATTTTTCCTGAAACCGCGAGGAAGATTTTCTTGCTTGTTGTGTATTGCCGGTGCTTATTGTTTGGAGTAACGGGTTTATTTTAGTGTTGTTAATGTGGTTTGCGACTGTATTTGTGTGGATTTGTTGTTTTATTGCTTATATGTTTTGTTTTGTGTGTCTGTTCTGCCAACATTGTCCTTATTGCCATTACACTATTTACTAAAACAGAATAAGACATTACTAAGACATTAAGACATTAAAACATTACTATTAGAGAATAAGACACAATTCGTATAAAATCATGCGTCTGTAACTTATTTTAGAAGTCAAACAACAATCTATTAAATACAGAATCAGTCACAGTCATGTGTATTTTATAATCCCAGTGGCTTACTTTGCTGCAGTGACGACGTATTTTTCTGAGACCCAAAACGCGTTTTACATACTGCGAGTAATAAAAAACGTAAAAAATTAACGAAACATTAAGATATTATAAATATTACTTATAAATTACCAAAAAAACTTTTTTTTTATATTTTTAATTTTTATTTTGTAGTTTTTTTTTAATTTTTAGATTTATTACGGATAAAACACCATAATAATGAACTTTTGTTTAAATTTAAATTTTATATAAACTATTGCGTTGTAAATTTATTATTTAGCAAATATTACTGTAGACTTTGCTTCAAGACCCACTTTTTCTAATTAAATTGAAAAATTGCGGCTTATAGCTGGGCTTGAACCAGCCACCCTTCCCTTACCGTGGGAACGCTCTGCCACTGAGCAACCCAAGCCACAGGAATATTTGGCTAAATCACTCTTTTATAGCCGTGGTTGAACAGCATCGCGCTGTTATTGTTTTTTTATCTCTTGTTTATTTTTGCGACCTGCCGCCCGGCCGTCGCAGAACACAAATAACAAGACAGCAGAAAGAGTGAGAACTGCTGGTTTTATTGTATTTTTGTAGCGGCTTTTGATTTTGTAAATTTATTATTTAGCAAATATTACTGTAGACTTTGCTTGAAGACCCAATTTTCCAATTAAATTAAAAAAATGGGGGCTTGGAGCTGAGCTTAAACCAGCGACCCTTCCCTCATCGTGGGAACGCTCTGCCACTGAGCTACCCAAGCCACAGGAATATCTGGCTAAATCACTCTTTTTATAGCCATGGTTGAACAGCATCGCGCTGTTATTGTTTTTTTTATTGTTTATTGAACAGGGGGGGGAACAGGCAAGAAAGAAAAAAAGAAAAAAGAAGAAAAAAGACAAAAATAAAGAAAAAAAAAGAACAAAAAATTGAAATTAAGGTAAAGAAGAGGCTCAAATTGGCTTAAAATGCATTGAAATAGCTTAAAAACTGCAAAAGTTTTGCGATTATGACGTCATAATAGGTCAAAAATTGCACCATAATTTTTGGGTACATTTTCATGTTTGGTCGGAGAAGGGGGGAAGCAAATCCTTTTAATAAAGCACAAGGGTGTAGACAGTGCACAGGTCTAAACCCCCCCACCCAAAAGAAAGGGGGAAGAAAAGCTTAACTCCCTAATTTTGTAAAAAAATGTCTTTAAAAGGATTTCTAAAACTGCCTCCAAACTTAAATTTTGAGGTTAAAATAAATGTTTAAAGCAGTAAAAGACTCAAAAATGCAATAAAAAAAAGTTTTTTGACTTGAAATTAGCGTTTTTTACCTTATTTTTCTTTTAAAATAAAAAAAACAATAATAATAGAACAATATTCGCAAAAATGCACTCTAGAAAAAAAAACGATATGGGTAAAACACTTTTCTCTTATTTTAACCCATCACTTCTAATTTTGGGTTGAACCCCCCTCGCGGTCCAGAAGGATCCCATTAAAAATAACTCCCATTTAAATGGAACCTATTTTTTCAAACAGTTTGTTCTAAGTGTCTTATTTTTTGTTTATAAAATATATATTTTTGGTAATACTAATATTAAATAAAACATTACATTTTATTTGAAGAACGGTACAAGTTCCATAGGTGTACCAAAATTCAATTTGAGCGAACGAAAAGTCAATACAAGTTGTAAAACATTTTCAAAACCTAAATAAAACATTTAGACCTCACTCTTGTGGTTATTTCTGTAGATTTAAGCTATTGATAGAAACTTATAAGCTAATTTATACTCAAAAATGGTGTAGCGACAAACGCCGCAGTGGACTGGTAAACTGCCTGCTACTATTGTGGGCGGTTTAATACTCCCTTTTCGTCGTGCGTACTGAAGAATTTTTACTTTAATATTACCGATTTTATTTTATATTTTATATATTTATTACCGCCAAGTTTAGCCAGGTATAGTGTTGGTAAAACTATGGGTTTCTCCTAATATTCGCGTACCCCGTTTGTAAAATGGGTGGGTCTAGGAACAAACGTGGACTGGGAATCAACGGTTGGCGGGCGGCCCAAATAGTGATACTTTTTGACTCATAGCTATTTTGTGATTGTTTATATTACTGTCTTGTTATGTGTATTTTTAACAAATAAAGTTTTTGTTTCACATAAACACAGTTAACCGGCTGGATTGGTTAAAGAAATACTGCAGAGGGATTTTTATCTCCTCCTAATTGCAACAAAAATGACAACGACAATGGCTTCTATAAACATTTTATTTATTTAAAACAAGCACCCATTTTTACGACTTTTGAAACTATTGCAATTTATTTTTAGCACCGAAAATTAAACTTTAAAAACTGATTTTACGATTTTTAC
>JASAMX010013587.1:0-14827 GCA_030248175.1 Microlaimidae sp. YZB2_3 | reverse complement strand
AAATAGGGAATTGGGTCCCCCGCAAAGTGAAAGGGATCCCCCACATAGTGAATCGGGTCCCCCGCAGAGGGAATCGGGTCCCCTCAAAGAAAACATAAACAGTACGTTATTCACAAATAACGTTGACAACGTTTTGCTGTTTATAACATAATAACAAGAATTTATATGTAACAGTGAAGAATGTAAGACTAAGAAAACGTGTTTAAGATAACAAATCAATTTCATACTGTGCAATTGCAGAAATAATTCTATTCTAAGTTTAAACTGAAGAAATACAGTTTTCTATAAAGATCATGATACAAAAAGCGGAAAAAACGAGTGAATATGACTGTATATACAGTCCATTAGTACCGCAGTAGGTGTACAATAATACCTAAATTGCAGTGCAAACAAAAAAAAAATCGTGTATTCACTAATCCTTTGTGTGTTTTGTAGTATGTTATGTATGTATTTCTCTGTTCATTATTATATGACATTGTTCAAATTCGCAACGTTACTGTCGGTTGTAGTTTATGTGCTGCTGCAAAAAATATGATTGAAATAAGTATTTGAATGAAAAATTTGGAGTTATTAACAGTGGGAATTGAATGCAACTGTAAGGTGAGTTTTAAAATTCGGCTACTTTTAAGTTTTATAAGAACTGATTTCGCAAAAGCGTATGTACAAGAATACAAAATATGGAAGAATATAAACACTCTATACAAAATTGGACTATTATGAATGTCGCATAATGGTATTTTCGGCTTTTGTGGTCAGTAACTGCTGAAATATTTTTTTCTACCCAATTAGCCGTAAAACTTGGTTTTTTTGTTATTATCTTCATTGCTGTATTTCAGAAAATATAAAAGAGAAGAATATGGTGCTCTGTAAGATATCTAATACTATACGTGATGCCGAATAGTTGTCACAATTTAAATTACTAATGCCATAAATTTTATTTGAAGGTCAAATATTAAAGCGAAACCATAAAATATTTCGTAGAAAAGCGATTTAACAGGAGAATAAAACATTAAAGTAGCCGAATTTAAGTCATTGACTATTATTGATTACCACTAAGACGCGTTGCGAATTCTAGTTCTATTATATGAAAAGGGAATGTGGCATTTCATTAAATTATATTTGTATCATGATAGAATGCATAGTAGTGAAGAATTACCCGTTTATATGTTGCGTTCAGATGTTTGCGTGGTTCAAATCAGGTTCGAATTTTTGAAACCAGTTTATGTTAATATTCCAAATTTTATTTGGTTGCGACCACACATTTACATTAACTGGTTAGAAATTCCCACCTTCATTTTGAAACATGCACATATGAACAAAACAAAGCGGTCACACATTCTGGGCTAATATACCAAATTTGATATTTTGTCATATTTTTGTGTTATATTTAAGAGTGTTTCTTTGATGTTTTACATTTTAAAATTTATTAAGTGTTTATTTCCCGATGGTTCTTAATAAAAATTAAAAGCAACAAACTAAGTTCATACGCAGTCCAAATATAAATTTTCGTAGATCTGACTGTTCCATGTACATGTAAATTTTGGATTTAAATTTTCATGGATGTGTTTTGTAAAAACTTGAAGAAATATGAAAAGTTTCACAAAATTTGAACGAAATTTTAAAACTAGATTGATTATGGACTTTAATTTGTTAATTTAACGGTTTATTATGATCCGTACAGAAAATATAAAGTTATTAAAGTTTAAAATGCGAATAATTAAAAACACCCTGTATCAGAAAACACCCTGTATTTATACCTGAAAATACACAAGAACTTAAATTAAAATTGATTTGCAACCCACAATTTATGCAACACACATGAGTTTAAAATACATAAAAGTAAGTTTTATTTGTTTAAGACAAAAAATCAGGAATCTTTGTTGAAATTGAGTTATAGTTAAGGTACAGTACAAAATGTACTTCGTGCTACGTACGAGAGAACAAAATACAAACAAAATATCTGTAATGTAATAAAATATCAACAAATTTAAATATTTAATGAACGACTGTTTACGTAATAAAAAAAACACACACCTCATATAAGAAGGGGGACCCGATTCCCTTTGTGGGGGACCCAATTACTTTTTTCGATTTTTTATTGCGGGGGACCCGATTCCCGTTTTTTATGCGGGGGACCCGATTCCCGTTTACCGTTGTTTTGTGTACTTTGTTTTTTCCTAAAATTTAACAGTTGTTAAAAATATTTATTAAATGTTCAATTTTCACATATTTATTACTAAAATTCGAAACCTCTTCAATATAACTTGATGGCGATGGCAAAAAGAAAAAACAAAAATTTTCTTATTGAATTGCTGCAGATAAGGTATTATATACTTGGAACCGTTGTGTCGTAGGAACGTCGTAGTGTGACGCACCACAGGGCGTGTCGTATACCCTCAGAACTCGGGACCTTCTTGTCGCGATACCTTTATTTCACAAACTCTAAATTACTAGTGTATTTAATAAATTTACACATAAAATCTATGTAATTATAAAACAATTTTTTAATTATACCTTGTGGAAGGCGTGCAGGCACCACTGTAAGCAGCAACGTAAGACGCTGAGTAAAATAGAAGAATATACAAGAAAGTAAAAGCTGCCTTCATATTCGCAAACTAAAACTGAAATAAATTTACCCGTGTATACACTATATAGGTAATTTATAGAATATACGAAGATTGGTAGTTATAAATAAGTGAAATTTAAAATGAAAACGTGGAGCACCAAAAATGGGAACTTGGGTCAATATATAGAAAAATGAAGTAAATTTCAGTCAGACTTTAAAAATACGGCTTCAAATTCTTCAATTGCGTTTTTAAGAATCAATTTTCTGCTTCAAAAACTCAATATTAAAATAAAAACATATGGCTTTGGCTACATAAATAGATATATTTTGCAATTATTTCCCTACTTGAAGATCTGCCGCCATTACGCTATCTTCCGCTTTGCCCTAGTCTAATATTTGGTAGACTTTATGTTTATGATAAATTACGCTCTAATTTGCCTTAAAAATCACATATTCACCATTCATTCTTTCACTATGCCGGCAAAAACAAATTTAGCGGATTAAAACCACTAAAACTGAGTATTATAGCCACAATGTGACAATGTAATCATGGCATACATAAATTATTCCGGGGGTGGTATGCTGAAGGTTTAATCCAACTTAAAATTAATCTGAGATTAGCGATTGTCGACACACAATAAACATACTAGCAGTATTGATTAGATAATCTAGTTTAACGAATTTAATCTGAGATTAAACTTAATCTCAGATTAAATCGTCACTAACTCGAGATTAAATTGTTAATTTATGCAAATTTTTAAACCACCTCCGGAGGGTGACGTGCAAATTCCCCATAAAAGTAGTGTAAAATTCCCATGGCCAAATTCCCCATAAAATAGTGCAAATTCCCCATAAAGTAGTGCAAATTCCCCATAAAGTAGTGCAAATTCCCCATAACAATCAGAAATGCGTTTTCAAACTAAAATGTGTTAAAAAAACTAAATTTTAATTATGAAAGCATTAAAAATGTTTTAATTTTTTCCTAAGCCTAAGCAAAGCCCTAAAATCAAGCTAACTTTATCATGATAAAGTTTTGTTGTGTTTTCCAAGTGTTAAAATTTTAAGGAAATACTGCAAACGCATTATATTTATGGGGAATTTACACCATTTTATGGGGAATTTGCACTGTTTCATAGGGAATTTACACCACCTTATGGGGATTTTGTAACGTTTATGGGGATTTTGGCCTATGGGGAATTTGTCCATGGGGATTTTATACGGACCCCTCCGGAGGTGGATTAAAAATTTGTGGGTTTTTCCTGCTAATCTCGAATTAATGACGATTAAGTCTAAGATTAAGTCTATTAACTTCGTTAACCTAGATTATTCAATCAATACTGTTAGTATGTTTACTGTGTGTCGACAATCGTTAATCTCATATTAATTTTAAGTTAGATTAAACCTTCAGCATACCACACTGAAACTCAGTATTTTCGTAAGAAACCAACTTTCGCACAATATCCACCAAATTTTTTCAGTAATATTGTTTCTGTATAAAATCATTTTCATTCTGTAGAAAAACATTTTCAAATTAAAAACTATAAATTCAAGATTTAAAAATAACACTTTACAGTGGACATACCTAGCACAACAAAAATTGGGTCAGTGGTCTCACCAGGAAGCTAAGTTCCTTTCAGGTTAAATGCAATTTATTGTAATAATTTTTAGACTGGAAATACTAAAAATAATAATTCGAAAACTTTTTTGGAAAAAAATTTGCAGCTTTTAATATGAAATCAAAGCATTGCAGAATGTTTTTTTGATTAACCCAAAAAAATTACATATGAAAACCATAGTTACACAAAAAATGATTTTACACAATGGTCAAAAATTAACAAAAAAATTGAAATTAATTTAATATTTTTGTTATATTGTCTTTTCTAAGAACATCGGGTAAAAATTATTTATTTCATAACAAATTTTGATTTTGAGGCGGGATCGCCGACCCAAAATTTTGTTTTGCCAGGCAGGCACATTGATAAAATTACGAAAAAACTCTTATTTAAATTATTCAAGGGCTGCATTTTATCGACTCGAATAAAAATAAATCCGATAAAATTTATATTAAATTAAAAATTAGTAAATTAAGAATTGACGCCTAGTACGCGCCGCAGGAAGAAAAGAGAAGAACGCGTAGAAAAAAAAATAAAAAAAAGTTTAGAGAGATGTAACCAATATATAAGCTGCGTCAGTTTCTCTCCCGTTTTTTGGGTGTCTTTCCATCTTTCATTTTTTCCCTATAGAATTTATATTTAGTAGTTAAACCTCTCATCATATAAGTATATCCGGCACCCAGCACGATATTTACTGTAATTAAACGGTGATGTGCGGTTTTTTAATAATTACCTCGCTGGATTCCGGCTATACTTACATGTTACATAAAAAGATGAGCGGTTTAACTAAGTTGTATTCAGTAATTACGGTCCATTCTTTTGACGTATTGTGCTGTTGCAAATGTAAATTCATAGACGGGAAATTTAAAAAAAAAAATGGAAAGTCCGGGATGGCCTATTTATTACCTCTGAATGTGGATCAATGGTTTTGCTTTAAAACAGTAGAAAAGAATTATCCTAAAATGTGCTGGATAATTTTCGCGCATACTTTGACACGCAAAAAAAAAGTTTTCCGTTAACTTTGAGTCAGTTCATCAGTTAGAACCATCTAGATTTGATCAAAATGTATATGTATTTTACTTTTTCAATTCAATTTTTGTTCCTCTTTCTAAGTTCAAAAATTAAACAGGCCGTTTTTCATGAACAGTGGAAAACACATCTGCTTCGCAAATATTTGCAAGAATTCTAGTTTTTCTATAACGTTATTTATTTAAAATCTGGATTATAATAAAAATTATAAACAACGTAGATTTGAAATTTTAAAAGTGGTCTTTTTAATTTAGGCAGAAAAAAAACAATATAAAAAATATAGAATTGAGTACTTGTTGCTTGCTGTGTTTTTTATGAGATTTGTATAAATCTGGATGCCACAATATCAATATTAAATATCATTAAAATTATTTAAATTGACTTTCAAATGGGATATTTGGGGTATCAATATGATTCTAAGGTTTGAAAACCTCCAGAATTTTCCTCGGCAAAAATGTATTTAACCTGATTTAGAATATTTTTATTATGTTTTATTTATTGCCCTTTAATTTAAATTACACATCAATAATAATAATAATCTATCATCTCTTGGAAGATTACATAATATTGAAAAATTTTACTTTCATACCGACAAACTTTTAATAATTACCGATAAAGTAACACGAGATAAACACTAAAAATAATGTTTAAAAATCAATGAAATGTTTGCCTCCAAAAAAAGTAACGGAATATTTTAATTGCTTTTTTCTGGAAATCATAAAGCTTCGGAACCATGGATTAATTTTTGCTACAAATTTTAATGCTATATAGCTATTTTTAATATAGTTACCGCTATAACAAATAAAGGTGTGGAATGCAAATTACAGTCCGGTTGTAATTTTGACACCACGTAAAATTTTAGAATATAATGCCCGAAATGGACAGGCTGGTATGTAAAGTGTTTTAAATAAAAAGAGAAAGTTTTATTTTATGTAACTTCGATCAAGCACAGACATAGTTAAGGTCCGGATCAAAAATCTTACGAAACGAGTCAAACCGTTTACAATGGGCAATTCGGTATTTTAATGAGTAGTGCATCGTTTTTTTTGTATCGTTTTTTTTCGATAACTTATTGTATCCACCTATTTTTCCTACTCTTACGTTAAATGATTTTAAGACAAGCCAATTCATATTTTCCTAAAATGGCAGATACATATACCAGTAATGTTCCTACCCTTCGATATGGTGCTCTGGAGCTTTGAAATTTTGGCCCTCAAATGAACGATTTCAAGCTTATTTAAGTTTAAAATATGTTTTAAAATATACTTTACGCACTTTTACGGCTATTCTCATTCTTTTAGACAAAATAATCTGTGTTTTTAATCTTTAATTATTTACAAAAATAATACAAAATTAGGGCGGAGCTCCGAAAAATGAAGCTCTGCTTCAGAGTTCCGAGGAACACCACTAGTACATACATGCAAAATATTTTTTAAAATTTTTTAAAAGAACTTTAAAAACGTTATGAATCAACACTCAATACAATTAATGATTGTTAGGTCAAACCACCCATTTTTTAAAGCATCAGTTTCAAGAGAGGTACGAGTTTTTTAAGTGAACTTGTTTGCACAAATCTTTATTGCTATAAGTTTTAAATGAAAGCAAAGTATACTTTTCTAAAGCGCACTCTGTTGATTTAACACACCTCCCGTTAGTCACACGACGTTTTGTGAGAATTGTTTCTCACTACAATTGTAACAATGCTAATATTTATATTACTGCGGTTGAGGGTGTTTAAAAGTGAAAAAAATAAAATTATTAAAAAACTTTAGAATATAATAATTATTTTAAAAAAAGTTTTTATCAAAATTAAAATAATAAATAATGACGAAAATTAACATAAGTTTTTGTCGAAATTCAGATTTAAAATTTGTTATATTCCGGTCAGGATGGGGTACCTGAATTGAGAAAAACCGTTTTTGCCTTCATCGGAAATTTTAATGCCTTGTACCTGCCTCCTAGCTGCCTCTACCCTGTCTCCTACCTGCCTCCGACGCAGTTTTAGCTGCCTCCTATCTGCCTCCTAACCTGGATTTGCTTCAGCACAGGAAGGAAAACCATACCTGCCTCCTGCCTGCCTCTTATGTAGTTTCACCTGGCTCTACCCTGCCTCCTACCTGCCTCCTAGCTGCCTCCGAGGCAGTTTTACCTGCCTCCAGTCGTCCGGAAGCAGGTTCAAGAATCGTTCTTACCGAGATAAACAAAAGATGAGTAATCTGCAAATAAATTACTTAAATGTATAGAATAACAGAATTGTAGATACTTGGTACTAAAGTCTTCCAGGCTGCAATTAAGTGCGTAACCGCTCTCCGTCAGGAACAAATAAAGAATAAACGCGCAAGCAAAAAAAATTAAAAAAAAGTTTCCAGTGGTTATGTAACCAATTGTTATTTAGTTGCGTCACATGTTTCTCTGCACGTGATATTTTCTCGAAGAAAGACTGGTTACTTGAACATCTTGCTATTTTCACCCTGATGGAAATAATCTTTAGAAATTGTGAATAATTCAAAAGAAGTATATGTCCGGTATAAACGGAGTAGATCATAAAATCCGATTAAGACCGTTTTTGTGTTTTGTATGAAAAAACGCACATTAGTACGTTTAAACGTTAAGTTTGGTGCAAGATCTTAAAACATTTTTCATCTACGAAAACTATATACACCTTTATTAGATAAACGTGCAGGGTTTAGGATCGATGAAGCCGAGAGAACTTGGAGCTGGAATTTGGAGCCGTAAGTTGGAAACTTGGCGACGCAAGTTGGGAAATTAGAGCCGAAAATAAAAATCGCTGAACGTTAACATAAGGGAAGCCTAAATTTAAACCGAAGCCAATCTTTTCTGAAGCGCTCCAGGTTCCCATTGTTCGGGATTTCAAGTTTCCAAAGGTTTTTGAAGACTCCAAGCTCCCTAATTACGGCTCTAATAACGCTGTACCACGGTAATGGTTCCAGTAATAGTCTAACGGTACGGTTTTTTTTAAAATGTAAGAAAAAACTGAAACAGTCAGAAAACTTTGGGAAGTAAGAAACTTTGGTAAGTTGAAAATGGGAACTTGAAGCCGAAAATAAACAATTGTTTTGAGGTTGGGTTTACGTTTAGAATTAGGTTTAAATAAGTTTCTTCTCCATTTTGGACTTAAAGCATTCAGCTTCAAATTTCTCGGATTCAGCGATTTTCTTGGATTCTGTTTCACGATGGTCAAAACCCTCCCATTTAAACGGAAGTTGTCGAGTGTTAAATATCTTCACAGATTTATGACGTTATGGAATTACTTTTAGCCAATTAGCGCTTAGGAAAAAAAAGATCTCTCATTCATTGGAGATCGATTTTTTCTCATGCGCTAATTGGTTAAAACAGCTCCTTCCACAAATATTCCCACTGAGCAAAACATATATGACGTAATCACGAATACTATATGATAGGTCCTTAAAATCCTGACGTGTTAACAAAATAAAGTAATTTTTTTTTTACTTTTAAATGTAATTGTTTGTTAACAACAGTTTGATAAAAAGAAATTGACTTTTAGCTTAAACTTTCACAAATACTAATAAATAATCAACACAAACATTTCTTTAGAATCTATTACAGATTATATGCAAATGCATTTTATGTGGACTTAAATTATTCAATTTATTTAAAAACTTCAGTTTAGATTACTCAAATTTAAACTTGGACGAATGTGTGTGTGGGTACGAGTGTTCATTTCTATGAAAAACAGGGTTGCAAGCGCGGTTGTTGTTACCACCAAGGCAGTCTCAGCCGCCTATGGGACAGCTTTAACTTAATAGTACTTTATAAAAACACGAAGGTTTATTTTTATTTAGTAAAAAAAATTTATTATGCCTTATGCTTGGTAAACTCTTTTGTGCTAATCTGCACTGATAAAAAAAAGAAGAAAATATTTATGTCAAAAAATGTTAAAGTATAAAATGCTTCAAGTTTTTATATATTGCCAACGAAAGTGTTCATTTATAGGATAGTTCTTTCACAATATACATTGGAGTCTTAAATTTGCTTTTTTTACAAATTAGAGCTTTCTATTGTGAAATACGTCCAATAAAAATTTTTCAATTGCAAATCATTTTTTACTGCCTATTTTTAGTGTATTGTTTGTTTAATTTTTATTTTTGGAAATGACAGTGTATAATCACTAAAATGCATAATATATAATCACTGAAATCACAATGTAATAAAATATTCCAATAGATAAAAAAACGGTGGAGATTTTAAATTGTAACATATACTCTAAAAAAGTCTAAAACCCTTATTAAAATTTTTAAAATTTTTCTGTAATTTTGATAATTTTTTATATTTTTTAAACTCGATTGTTATTTTATTTTATTAAAAACCATATTGCTTAAAAAATATTTTTAACATTAATACAGATCGTGCTCTGAATCATAATTTTTTTCAATTGTCATTTCTGAAATAAAATCCATCGTTGAAACCAACCTAAAAATACAAATTTTTAATTGAAATTTTTTTTATACATAAATGTGTTTATATAATAGAATAAACTACAAACTGGACAATAGAAACAAAAACGGTATACTTTATTCAATAATTTTATTTACTGATTTCTATCTAATCACAAAGTAAATTTTGAATAAGGTATGAAGTAATTGGTATGTTTTGATATCATCCTTTGTGGACAGCGTGGAAAAATATTTATTTTAAATGGTTTCAATTTATTTTAATAATTTTCTTTACCCATTTATTTTTGTTTTTTCCTTAAGTGCAGAACAGTTATATGAACTGTAAATTTTACCCATAAGCGTTAAGCTAATATGTTAAATTTTAACAATTTTTTAACATTTTTATTTCAAATAAATTTAAATTTCGGAAATTACGCAGTTTACTTGAACTTTAATTATGACTTGGAGCATATCCATCAAAAAGCAATTTAACTCCGCAATTCTTCACCAATTTTTTTAATTATAAACAAAGTAATTTAAACTATCTTTTTTAAATCAAAAATTAGAGTACTATTTCCGGGTTTTGTGGCGTTGCAAAAAGTTAGATATTACCTATTACCCAAACAAAAATTTAACAATAAAATATTGAAACAAAAATTTTGTTTAATTTTAACTATTATTAAAAACCAAAAAAATTCACCAAAACTAAGATGATTATCTGTAATAGTCTTTTGATTTAAATGCGTACTTTGTGTGAATCAGTATGTCATTTGGGAATAAAATGAAATTTTTAAAACTAATTCAAAATAGGACAACAAACCCTAAATCGAGAAATCCCAACCAAAACCAAGCTATTGTCATCCACAAAGCGCTTCAACGAAAATTTACATCTGAAACATTGTTATAAAAGGTTCATATATATCGTAGTAATTATAGTCAACTAATTTGCACTCTTTGTTTTGTAAGCAAACATTTTATTTTAAACAGTTCAATAAAAATAATTTATTTTGATAAAAAACCGTTGTTTTGATTAACATTATGATTATTGTGATGATTGCAAATATAATACAGAACCCTTGCTAAAAAAAGGAATGCATAAAATTTTGGAAAAAATTTTTAAAAAAATTCCATAAATATACTTGTTTAGCATATAATTTCTGATGCATAAAATTTTTATAAAATTTTTGAAATAAGAAATTTGCATAAATACCTATGAATTTCATTTCATGGATTCCATTTCTTTGTAAATATTTACAAAAAAAGATTCTAATGTTCGTAAGGTTAATTAATCCCCCTCGATAACCTACAATGGGGATTACGCCACTCTGGAGGTCGTGGTTGATTTGGTTCACCAAAACCGCCATTGCCACCTTAGTGAGGTAATTGCCACGTTACGTGTTGTGGCGTAGCGGCTTGCCGCGCTGAGGGGGCTGAGGTCCTTACCGTGTGGCCATTGCGGCCTAGCCCACAACCGGAGGAGTAAGCTTATCTTTACATACACTATTGTGCAACCAAAAGATAAGCCTTCCTCCCACGGTAAGACAAACCGACCAAACGTAGGCCTAGGGAATAGATGTGAGATAGGTAAAATATCCTTTATTTTTATTGTTCTCTCTGTATTATTAAATATAACCTCACATCTAATCCCTAAAATCCTCTGATAGGGGTGGGGCTTTGACTAACATTCTACATCAACAACAGTGCTGATATAGGGTGGTAGGCGGTAATATGGAATATCCATGGCCGGCCCGCTTCAGCTTTAAAAAAAAAAAGGTTAATTAATTATCATCAAATAAAAAGACAATATTTAGAATTTCCACGCTAAGGTAAAAACAAGTGATCAATCAATACACGTAAGCAATGTGATTTAAAGTTTGGGTGGTTCAGTTGCAGCTTGGGTGGTTAGCGAAGGATCACAGACAAGCTTAATTTTTCACTTGAAAATTAGGTCTTACAGCAACGGTATATTATTTGGTGAATAATAAAATACAAAGAACCTTATGTAGTTAACATAAATAATATTAGTTTGAAGCCGCAAAATTATGGAATGGGAATAGATCAAAATCGTAAATTATTACACCATCCAGTTAATTGTGGTTGAATGCTAAATGTGTTATATGCTGGTTGTGTAAAGGTCATCTTAGAGTTTTATGGAATCGACATTAGCGGTTCGTTTCCCAATGTTAAAAAAAACTTAATTAACAATGGAAATAAAAAAGTTTTATTTTACCTATTTTGAACACTAAGTGGACAGTTGGTACTGAAATGAGCATTACCCAAAGTTAAAACATTATTTTGGGCATACAGGAGAAAATAATACTGACTATTGTATGGGTCTTTGTTTGCTTCGTTAACAGCTAAAAATCTTTTATATATTATAATTTAAGGGCAAAATACCGATTAACCATTAGTTGTTTCATTAAAAAATATTTAATTTCTTTGTTAAAACCAGCGTAGGAAACAAAATAGATAGTGCAAAAGATAAATAAAAGACGGTTAAGCTATAGATTTGCATGATTAAAAACTTCAAATAGAAATGATTATCCATCGGTTGTTATATTCCAGTGAACTATCGCAACAAAAATACATATCTAAAGGAAAAAAAAATTACTAATTTTTGAGAACAATATTTATTTTTTATAAAAACATTTGCTTTGTGGGGGAGTGTAAATAATTAAAAAATCTTTCCTACCTAGTTAAAAACATTGTCTTTTATTTAAAACTAATATAATCATCATTCTCTTAAGGTGGAACGATACTGTTAGATTTTGACGGCAGATCTTTTCTAATTAATTGTTACTAAAGTAATTATACCTGGTGATTGAATTTTTGACATTCATTTTTCTTTAAAAAATTGTTATCGTCCACAATCATCAAATGACAGCAATCAAATACATGTCAAAATACAAAGCATTAATAAAATTTATTGCCAAAAATATTCTGTTTTTTTTTCAATTCTGATTTAGCGTATCTTGAATAATGAACACTTTTTTTATTAAAAAGCTAAAAATTTAGAGAAAAATTTTTTTACGTTAAAATTGCCCAGGGAGACAGAAGACTCAATCCTACAGCTCGGAGGGTTCGAGCCGGACGCTCTAACCACTCGACTACAGAGCCATCAGAGAAATCTTTTAAAAAACCAATTTAAAAAAACGGTTCAATGGTGAATAAACAGTATTAATAAACGATAGCATTTTAGTCATTTGATGGGAATCAGTTTGTTTCCAACTTTTAACACAGCAGTTGTACCAAAATTCCGAGCCAGTTTTTAACTTTTTAACAGAAATCTCTACTATAACATCTTTTTGTTTTTTATTTTAAAACAGTTTTTCAAAAATTTTAGCAATAAAAATTTCAAAAATTTTAGCAATAAAACGAAATTAAAAAACTTTAATAGTAGGGATTTCGCTTAAAATTTTTGTGAACATTTACATTTGGTGTATCTAACTGAAGTTAATATTAACTCTGGTTTTGTTAAATTCGGAAAAACTGTTTTAAAATGACTTTTTCAAATATCTCGGCGTGGAATGGTCCACCAAAAATGTTAAGGATACTGAAATAACCGAAAAACAAACCCTTTCTCCCAATATATAGTTTGCTCCTGTCCGTCACATATGGTACGAGTTATACACAAAAACCGACAGGGTATCCTAACTATATCGTTCCATTTTAAATTTTTTTTTCAAATTGTCATTAAAACTAAGTGAAGTTGGAATGAAATTATTGCAAATGCATTTTTACTACATACACAAAACGCGATATAATCAATCTGCGTGCGCTATTTCGATTTAGGGTCGATAAAACCAAGGTAACCTGGATCTGAAACTTTAGAGCCAAAAATAAAGAGCTTGGAACCGTAAGTGGGGAACTTGCAGCCGAAGTTGAGCACTTGGCTCAAAGTAAAAATAGCTAAAATTTATACCTATAGGCCAAAACCTAAATCGAAACCCAAACCAATTTTTATTAAGAACTCCAAGTTGCCATTTTTCGCGGCCTATGTTACCAAAATAATTTTTTCTAAGGCTCTAAGTTTCCTAATTACGGCTCCGAAAACGCCGTACCGGTATTAACCATTTTATAAATTTGTGAGAAAACTGGCACTTGAATTTAAACAGACTGTTTAAAATTATTTTACCTAAATATGGAAGTAGATCAATTCCATTAGCTACAGTAGTGGCTCTTGGAACATTAACAACCAACCAATGAATAAACACCTAAAACTAATAAATTAAAATATTGTCACAAGCAAGCTGGGTTAATAAAACCAAAAATATATAATATACCGAAAAATGTGCAACTCCTATATAAAAAAGTAAGAAAAGGTGGCCTTTATAATGAGCCTCTCCATTTAAATGACACTCTCCACTATAATGGCATAGTAGCCATTTTAATTCGGCGAGTTAAAATGGAGAGGAAGCTATTATAATAGCCATTTATTGACTTAATTTCACTTCAGTATGCTCACAAGTCTGCTACTCGTCCGGGCCGCAGGAGTTTCTGCGTGTTGGACAGTATTAAACCAACAGGGAGAAATTCGTGCGGCTCGGACAGTATTAGACTTGTGAGTATTTATGATGTAAAATTAAGTCGACAAACTCGCTATTATAATAGCTTCCTCTCCATTTTAACTCGCCGAATTAAAATGGCTACTATGCCATTATAGTGGAGAGTGTCATTTAAATGGAGAGGCTCATTATAAAGGCCACCTTTTCTGTACTTTTTTTATATAGGAGTTGCACATTTTTCGGTATATTATATATTTTTGATAAAACTACTTTATTTACAGAAACTCTATAGTCTATACAAAAATGATGCGGACTGGCGACAAAATTCGAAATTTAAAATGTTATTTATCCATAACGGAGGTTAGAATATGTGTGGGACATATATGGGAGCATAGCTTAGACTCTTGGCTATCTTTTGAAAAGGTTAGGAAAATATGTTTTTTTTTGATGACGTCATCACTACAACCGATGCGGTGAAAAAACCTGGTCCAAAAAAAAACAAAACTTTATTATTAGTACGAGATAAGAAACACCGCTTGGTATGCTATTAATACATACTTTTCTGAGTTTTTTCTAAAAGTCTGAGCGAAATCGGCTCGCTCGAATTTTTTTATAATGTGTTGAATTGCCGCGGTTTTCGCGAATTTTCGCCACGCTAATACACTGTACAAATTGTGGCGGATAGCGTTGAGCAGTTTA
>JASAMX010013586.1:0-16586 GCA_030248175.1 Microlaimidae sp. YZB2_3 | reverse complement strand
CTAATTGCTCTATATGAATATGAACTCCATATAATATGGTGTTCCTGATTCTAGCTAATACCCTCCGCTTTCAAATTAGTAACCCGTAAATTTTTGTGTTTCATCAGAAGTAAAAGCTGAGATAGGAGCTGGAACCAGTACCCTTTACCTATATCCTGATGTGAGTGTTCCTGGCTCAACCTTTGATTTTTTAGCAGGGGTGTCGTATAACTCCCCTCATAGCATTAATTACACAGATATTTTTGACCTATATGTGCCATTTCTTATATGTGCCATTACCTATATGACCGGCATAACCTTGTCTACCCGTTACACAATTTATTTAAAATAAACATTTTTAATAATCAAGATATTAATTTTAAAAAAAAATTGGCAACAACTTTTACTGTTGAGTGTTTAGATACTTTTAATTTACTTAGTACTGTACTGTACAAAATACCCTCATTAAGTAGCATTAAACTGCTACATATGTTATTATAGTTTGTAGTTTGTAATATATAGCTTTTCCTTTTGCGTTGATTTTAAACAAATTATAATTTTTATTATTGTTTTAGTTTAAGAATAAATATTAAAAAATAAATTTAAAAAAAAATTAAATAAACGGCACTTGTTCAGTTGTAGTAAGGTTTTAACCATTCCAAATAATTATAAATGGACTGCTTGACGGTTCTTTAAATTTTGAAATTGTTTATTTATGAACCAAAATCAATATAAACTAATATATGTTTCAAAGTATTATCAGAAATTTAAGGTCGTTTGTAATATGCCAAGTTATTTTAAAATAAAGTGTTCAAGGGGATTTAACAAAAACCTTTCGTTTTTTTTTGATTTCAAAATACCAGATGGCATTTTTTTAGTTTTTTTTATTAATTTTTTTTATACTTTGAAACTTATATTACAGTGTAGTTTATATTAATTTTGGTTTATGAATAAGCAGTTTTTAATTTTTAAAAACCGCCAAAGCAGTTCATTTATATATATTTTGAATGGTGAAAACCTTACTAAAACTGAACAAGCCTCTTAAAATTAAAAAAACTAAACTCGAATGCCACTAGGAAGCGACATTACTTAAACACTGAATGTTGTTGGATTGATGCCAGCAGTTCATTTAAAATCCATTTCTGAATACTTGAAATGGTTAAAACAAAAAAATAAAAATAAAAATATACCAATTTATATCTGAAAACCTTATTTATTGTGCAAAAAAATATTAAAAAAAGCACAAAAAATTATTTTCTGTCATAGTATATCTTTTTACCTATGTTTTTATATTAATATATTCATATTTGGTAAATATTTGGAGCTGATTTTTTGCACGTAGATGCTAAATTGCCCCCTCACCAGAATTTTATTCTCGAATATGCTCTATTGCCTGTAGTTAAACCTCTGTTTATGTGAAAAACGACCAGTTTTTTTCCTAAGTTACGCATTAGGTACTGGGGTACTTGTGTGACACTTTTTTTCCTTACTGAATTACATATTAAGTAATTTCATTCAGTAATACACATTCTCTTGTGGTTATTTTTTTGGTTTAAATTATAATTCCTTATTTTTTTATAAAAATTACTATTTTTCAACGGGAAGAGCGAAAAAATATCCTTACCACTAATTAGCAGCCATATGGCAACAATAAAAATGTTTAAAAAAATAAAATGAAATAAATCTTGGGTGACGTGTGAGCGCTGCAGGGGTCCAATGTTTCAATAGACGGAAATTTATCAAAATCGAAACAGAAAAAAACTCTTTTTTATATGGAATACTATGAAGCTACAATCACTCCAAAAAATTAATGCGAGAAAAGACTAGTCTGGGTAACCTCGTAAAATTGTATGGAACCTGGAAAAACCATTTACAATGGTGTGGTTTTGTTGTTTAAAAATAAACCATCAATCCAGAAAAATCAAGCACAAAACAAAAGTCCAAATAAACCTAATTTCCAAAAAAGTGGTTATATCAGGTCTAACTAAAAAAAATTTAACAGAAGAAAAACACACTATTTTATATGGTTCTTTTAGGTTCCATACAATTTTACGGAGTTACCCAGACTTAATTTTTGTATAGTATACTGCTTAAAATTACATTGAAGTTTTGGATATGAAAATAATTGTATTCACTCATGAGGAGACCATGACGTTTCTTTTAAAATGAGTAAATTTTTTAATGTTTTATATCTTTAATAAATGACATTGAATTCAATGCATTAAAAGGCGGAAATTCTAGCAAAAGACGAAACAAAGTTTCGAAAAAAAAAGCCTTATATTAAATGGAATAGTATAAAGCTACATAAGTCTAAAAACTAAATGCCAGAAAAGACTGAAACAAGTCTCTTTAAAACCTGTAAATTAATAACAGATTTTGTGAAATTTCTAGAAAAACAAAACCGAATAAAAACAATATGTGTAAAGGCTTTAGTTTGCGTTTTTTAACCATTAATAGAACTTAATTCACATAAATTTCTCTCAAAGTGAATTAACTTTTACATGAGTTAACCAGCTGTAAATACCACAGTATTAGTTAAGTCACACGTCGTCAAAACGATACAAAAAAGTATAACGCAAGCGTCACAGTAACCATGAAAAATTTCTGTCAAAATAAGTTATCGCATTGCGCATTAAATTTTGTAATTTATCATTATTTTCGTATAAAGCAAAATGTACCGCCATATTAACGGCTTTTTAAAATCAAATATCAAATTTTAAGTCCGAAAAACATTGAAAAATTCAGATTTAATATAAGGCGACTTTTTATTTAATGTTTCTATTTATTACATAAAACAAATTAGCTGTCATTGTATTTGTTAAATTAAAAGTCGCCTTATATTAAATCTGAATTTTTCAATGTTTTTCGGACTTAAAACTTGATATTTGATTTTAAAAAGCCGTTAATATGGCGGTACGTTTTCTTTATACGAAAATAATGATAAATTACAAAATTTAATGCGCAATGCGATAACTTATTTTGACAGAAATTTTTCATGGTTACTGTGACGCTTGCGTTATACTTTTTTGTATCGTTTTGACGACGTGTGACTTAACTAATACTGTGGTATTTACAGCTGGTTAACTCATGTAAAAGTTAATCTACTTTGAGAGAAATTTATGTGAATTAAGTTTTATTAATGGTTAAAAAACGCAAACTAAAGCTTTTACACATATTGTTTTTATTCGGTTTTGTTTTTCTAGAAATTTCACAAAATCTGTTATTAATTTGGAGGTTTTAAAGAGACTTGTTTCAGTCTTTTCTGGCATTTAGTTTTTAGACTTATGTAGCTTTATACTATTCCATTTAATATAAGGCTTTTTTTTTGAAACTTTGTTTCGTCTTTTGCTAGAATGTTTGTTTGATCTGGTAGTATGGTATGATGAGAGTCAATTAAAAAACTAGTATAGCCGTCCAAAATATTTTTAAAACTCAAATTAGCGAAAATGTAAACGGCAAAAAAGTTGATTTTGGCTACTATTTAGGTATTGACAAGAATGCATAACAGTAGGAGAATGTCTGTTAAACTGTTGCTTTTATTATACGTTAAGCAATCTACAATTTCATGTAAAAATATTTATTATGGTGTATTAATCTACAGTTTGCTGAATAATCAACCTAAAATATTTTCCTCGTCATACTGTTGAATATTCATTCTTAAATTCCAACGTGTAAACTATTCTCTGCATTTTAACAACGCATTTTAAAAAAAAAAAAACATATTCAAATGGAAAAATATTTACTAGGATTTAGGGTCCATGGAGCCTTGAAAACTTGGAGCTGGAACTTGGAGCCAAAAATAGGGAACTTGGAGCCCTAATTAGGGAACTTGGAGCCTAAAAATGGAAACTTGGAGCCGAAATTAAAAATCGCAAAAACGTTTACCTAAGCCTAAACGAAGCCTAAATCTAACCCCAAACTAATTTTCTCTTCAGGGCTCTAAGTTCCTATTGCTCGTGGCTCCAAGTTCCCAAAAATTTTTGATGGCTCCAAGTTCCCTGCTTGAGGCACTAAAGACCCCGTACCTTTACTAGGACATGTGGAATAATCTAGTTTGTTGATTAATTCACATGAAAATTTATTCCAGAAATTAACCCTTTGTAGATAAGATTTAACTGATTTCTGAGGAGTATACATAATAATTATAATGAAATGTTGGGCAATTTCCTTGTAAAAATATTTATTTTTTGACGTTTTGAAACCGCGACAGGTTTTTTATTCAAAAAAACAGACAGGTTTCTCAATACGTTTAGGTGAAAACCTCGTTTGGATTCTCAATACGTTTGGTTTTTACCCAAACGTATTGAGAATCCTGTCTGTTTTTTCTGAAGAAGAAACCCATCGCGGTTTTGAAACGTCAAAAAATAAATATTTTTTACGAGGAAATTGCCTAAGATTTCATTATAATTAATAAGAAAAACAAAAACAAAACCTATGAGGGAAACCGAAAAAACCCAAGATCAACACACATGAAAAAATTAAAGTAAAAATACCATGAAAACAGTCTACAAAAATATTAAATTAATAAATAAATGTTTCACATGATGTGCTAAAATTAACCAAAAAACGTAATTTAAATTAAAAAGTACGTTTCGCTCCTTTTAATCTTCTAGACGTATTTTTTAATAAAACAAACTACTTGAAGGAGGCGAACAGGACCTCGTCAGTAGGCGAATTCGCGTCTTTCAAGAAAACAAAACATGCTAAAACGCGTGCATGCAAAATAACTAAAAACAAAAGTTAAAATGAACAAACAAAAAATTTTTTTAAAAACAATAGAAAAGTCGCGTGTCGCGTCTAATGGATAAAAAATAATAAAAAAATCCTTGGAATTAAAAATAAAATCACTTGTAATTACAGAATAAAACAAATTAAAAGTTATGGATGTAAACCGTTAATGAACAGAAAATACAAACAGAATAGAAATTTGCATATGATAATTTTCTGGGACTAAAGTTTGAAAAAACAAAAAAAAGGCCCGCCGTAAACTTTAAAACCGACCTGTATAACCCTAAATAATTTTAAAAAAAAATTGTATTTTTTAAAAAAATATTTGAAAAATGTTAAGCAACTACAAAGCTTAAGCTTTGTAGAGAATATAAGCAACTACTTAGCGTAAGCTAGGTAGTAATGGAAACTTTTATAAGTTTAAGTATACAAAAAAATTTTAAAAAAATTTTAAAAATGAAATAAGTTAAAATTATATGTACGTATGCTTTTAAAATTATTTAAAAAGATGTTGGTGCAAAATTTTTTTAAAAGTTTGATTATTATGAATTTCAAACTTGGCCATAAGAGGTTTATATGTTACAAAAAATCGTTTTAACTGTTCATAAAGTTCATTTTTGTTAAAGCCCAATTGTAAAAAATCCGAGTATAGTTCAGAAATTTTATCATAAAAATATGTTTTATCTGAACAAATGCGAGAAATTTGAACAATTTGCGTAAAAAATACATTTAACTCTATGTTTACACTCACATTACTGGATTTATGAACGTAACGTATAACTTTAAAATTAAAATCGTCTGTTTTATTGAATACATTAATATTTACTTTACTTTTTTTTCAATATTTAAATCCAAATAATTAATTACTTTGTTTGAAATACTTGTGTAAGTGGTAATTCCGTAGGATATATACCTTTACACATTGCATAAAAATTATTACAATTAAAACTGAGTAAATCGTCAATACATCTAAAAGTGTATTTGGACTTGAGTCGATTTCTAGTATCAGATTTTAAATAGTTAAATTCTAAAAATGATAACGTGAGATCTGCTATCTGCGGCGGACAGTTTGACCCCATCTGTATACCAGAACTTTGCCAGAATACCTCCTTAGCGAAAAGAACATATGAATTTGTAACCAAAAATTTTATCATCTGTAAGATTTTTGTTCCTTAGTAAAAAATGTGTTTTCTTGTGTAGCAGGTATATCGGAATAATAACATTTGTAATAACTGACTATGATATACTTTTTACCTGAATTACTAAATAAAAAGTTAATTAAACCTGAAAGATTGGCTAAAACTGTATCCTGAGATAGGCTGGTATATAGTGTACTAAAATCGCCACTAAACCTATTGTATATATTACTAATATTATTAGATTTATCCATAACTTCTAATGAAAGATTAATTGACCAGTATGTGGAGCCTATTTTGTTTATTCCACAAATTAACCCTTTGTAGATAAGATTCAACTGATTTCTGAGGAGTATACATAATAATTATAATGAAATGTTGGGCGATTTCCTCATAAAAATATTTATTTTTTGCAGTACCGAAACCGAGACAGGTTTTTTCTTCAGAAAAACAGACAGGTTTCTCAATACGTTTGGGTAAAAACCTCGTTTGGATTCTCAATACGTTTGGTTTTTACCCAACGTATTGAGAATCCTGTCTGTTTTTTTCTGAAGAAGAAACCCGTCGCGGTTTCGAAACGTCAAAAAATAAATATTTTTTACAAGGAAATTGCCCAAGATTTCATTATAATTAACCCTTTGTAAATTTTGAGGCCAAAAAAGGCGTCTGAAGTGCGCAATGAAACTCAATGTTGAATTTAGCGCCTGGGTGGGCTAGCGTAAGAAAAACATAAATACATTGTATTACGTGTTACGTAAACTAAACCAAAGTAAAAAAATTGCTTAACCACAACAAAACCCGCCCGCATCTTAAACCGCCATTAAATAAAAATCAACGCTCAAGAATTTCGTCAAAAACTTAACAGAATACTGAATACTTTTTTGGTTTTCCCTATTTAAACTCGACTTCATTATTGATTTTATTTCCTTTTTATTATTAGACTCTTTTCTTTTGAGTAATTCTTTTTCCACAATTGCATTCACGTCTTCTGGAAAAGGAATGTTGTAGGAATTCCGGAGAAACTTTAATATAACCTAAATAAAATACAACTTTTGTATAATATGAATTCTTGTTAGTAACGCGTACATAATTGATTGATCTGTAATTGACTTGGTGTAATCTACTCTCGTAGTGAAGAAAACCCAAGCATTTAAACTGTTTCTTTATCGTAAACCAGAACTTGTACAGTTTAGTTTTTGGATAGGTCATTCTTTTAAATAAAATCAGCCGTTTAAATTTTATTAGCAAAAAAAGCCAGCTCACTTGATTAGTTATAACAACCACTGCATCCTATATGAATCTACATTATTTTTATGTTTGTTTGACAACAATAGATTTTATGAAAGTTCTGTCATTTTCAGAAAAAAATTGAACGCCATTGAACACAGCCGATAGGGCCCGACCGAATCTGTGATCTTGGATCCGGCCGGACCAGACCGGGGTTGATACCCACCAACATCTTCGGTCCCGATTTTTGAAAACCTAAAAAAATAAATTTCGATAAATCTGAAATAAATTGAAAACGAATCTATTTTGTTTAATTAAAACAAGAAAACCAATAGAGCAAAAAAAGCTTTATATAAATTGTGCAAAAATTTAGATGTATTTGATGGTTTAAAATGACAAGAGAACCTTAACTCTACCGTATTTCAGTGCAAAAATAACTGAACACCAAAGACCAACCTTTTGTATTCAGCAAAAATGTGCTTAACGCGTCACCGAAATCCATTTGGTTTTTGAAATACATTAAAAAAATATTGGTGAAAACCTAATTAGTAGTCATTTTAAAAATTTTTATTTTGCGCTTTGAAACGCGATCAAAGTACAATTTGAACTTAGTGTTTGGTAATTTATAACTAAAATACGGTAGAGTTAAGATGCTCTTGTCATTTTAAACCATCATATACACTTAGTTTTTTTGTAAAATTTATATAGAACTTTTTTCGTTGTATTAGTTTTTATATTTTGTTTTACCAAAATACATTTGTTTTTAATTTATTCGAGATTTTTCAAATTTTATTTTTTAGGTTTTTGAAAATCCGGAAAGGAATGTTGGTGAGTATCAGCCTGGATCCAAAGGTAGATTCGGTCAGACCGGAACCGGATCCAGACGGGATCTGTATGAAATATTTCAAACTCAATCTATTGTCTAATAGTAAAATAAAATAATAAAAAAGGTAAAAAAATTTTAAGGTAAAAATGATCAGATAACAGAATTAATATTTTACTAAGCGTAGTCTATGCATAGTTTAATTCTACTGTTTTTTCATTTCATTTTTTTTCTTTTTCTTTTTTTTCTTTTTTTTTCATCAACAACATCAGATCTGCGACTTAATTGCCGCCAATATAAACTAAAATTCTAACAAAATATCAACAAACTTAGCTATCTGAAATGACTTTAAAGGCTCAAAAAGAGCGCTTATTTAAGTCAGTTTTAAAACTTTTCTTAAATCCAAAGAATCAACAGTTACTTGAGATGGAAGTAGATTGTTCGAAGGTGTAGCCACCCTATTTGCAAAAGAAAATTTCTTTGCATTAATATAACTATTTTCAACAGCCAATATAAAGGGATGACCACGGGTGGCCTGCAGGTTAAACTTTAAAAAAATTATTGGCTTGCAAATTGTTTAAGATATGTATAATTTTAAAGCACTCAAATAAATCAGTTTTGTCTCTTTGGTCCTTTAATCTTTCTAAACCTAGGTAATCCAGTCTTTGTTCATAACCAACAGGTAACAACTTGCATTTATAAAACAACCTCCTAGTGATTTTGTTGCACTTTTTTCAAAATATTTATATCTTTTTGTAAATAAGGGTTACAAACTGCACTAGCGTACTCCAGAATTGGTCTAACATAGGACTTATATGCTCTAAGAGGATTATTTCTAAAATTTTAAATGAATAATTTAAAAATTAGTGATGTCACTTTCATTGCTTTTTGCTGTGATTTCACAATGTTTAGAAAATTTCATATCATGAGATATATAAACACCTAGGTCACGCACCAATTCTGTAGTTGCAAGTACGTTATTGCCAAGTTTATATTTACAAATTAACTCTTTGCTATAATTTCGAATATGAAGAACTTCACATTTATGATCTGATAATTGCAATTACCAGTCTTTTGACCAGCTATATTCTATCTAAATCTTTTTTAAGTCTTAAGGTTTGAATGTGGTAATCTTTAGATATTTTGCAAACAACTTTATATCATCTGTAAAGAGTCTAATTTGTGAGTACTTAACACAATCAACAATATCATTAATATAAATAAGAAAAAGAAATTGACCCAAAACAGAACCCTGAGAAACTGAACTTTTTACAGGAAATGATTTGGATACTGACTCATTAATTACAACTTTAATTTCCAGCCTAACTAAAAATTCTTTTACCGATTTTAAAAATTTACCAGAAACACCTTATTTTTCTAGCTTATATAACAATTTTTAATGTGACACGGTGTCAAATCTTTTAGTGCCTGCGGCCATTCATTAAAAGTTTCCAACAGCTGTGTTATTGTAGAACTTTTTGCCTTAAAACCATGTTGAAACCTTGACAAAATACACAAGAAAAGAATTTCTTCTTTGACAAGCTGTTCCATTAGTTTACAAGAAAAAGATTTAAGTGAAATTGGACGATAATTTACTTTTAGGTTTTTGATGCCTTATTTAAACAGTAAGTTTAATAAAGCTATTTTCCAATCAAGTGGTAATTCTCCAAAATCAAAAAACATCTGAAAAATTATTGCCAAAGGTTCAGCAATAACTTTAGCCAAGCGTTTTAAAAAGTAAGCTGAAAAACAGTTAAGCGTTCAAGACAATTTGTTTGGGAGCTTTTTTAGGGCTTTAAATAACTTTTTTTGTGGTAAATACCATGTTGTCCAACTTGCCAATATTTGGTGGATTAAAGTTTCATCGTCTCTTTTAATTGGTGGGATAGTTTGTTTTCTTTTAATTTTACTATTAACAAATTTATAAAAATTGTTTAAACCCCCTGAATTTAAAATTTTTGTTTCTTTACTAGTGTTAAAATCTCTAACTTTATTTTTGTATACTTTGCAAATTTTTTTGTACTCTGATCTTGATTTTTCATTAATATTACGCTTATGCCAAAGTTTTTTCTTTTGATTTTGTAGTTTTCTTATATGTATTTGATATTGTACAATTTTTTCTTGTTTGTAAATAATTTTTTCCAGGGACATGCCTATTGATTCCTAACAACAAAATATCCTTGAATCTCTGCCAAGCATTTTCTAATGTGCCACATTCCTCAAATAAAATTTTCCAGTTGATTGTAGTATAAACTTAGCAGTATTGTATTGGCTTAATATATACCAAAAACCTCGAAAAAGCAAGAAAAACTGGTATAAGCTTTGGCTTTCTAAATGGTACTAATAAAATAAATAATATATTAAAATAATATAAAAAAAATTATAAAGAAAATAAATGTCACATAGATAAGAGTTAGGTATATGAAACAATTCTGTAATTGTTTTCATAATAAAACAAAACTGTGGAATCAGTTGGTTCCTCTTGGGAGAGTGGCCACTAACATGATGAGAATGCTTAAATTTTGAATTTTATATTTTGTAACGCTTAAAAACCAAAAAAAATCCTATTGATTGGGCTATAGAAAAATGAAAAGAATGTATGAAATTTTTAGAAAAAAGTTACCAAACAAATTGTCACAATTTTCTGATGGCATACCAACCTTATTTTTAAAACCTTTAACAAAAGTTCTAGCTGAGCCTTTAACTATAATTTTTAAAAAATAAAAATAAAACCAAAATATATAAAAAATAGCTAAACAATAATTTTAAACAGATATTTGATTAAAAAATGATAACAACAATTAATTTTTTAAACTCTATTAAAAGGCAACAAGAAAAAATTTCCATAAACTTGAGTAAATATATAGACCATAAATTCAAATTTGTGTGTAATATAAATGTTATAAAAAACGAAATATAAAGAAAACATAACAAATTAATAGGTACATAAAAAGCTTAGGAATAATATTAAATATAAATAACATAATCGAAGACACATCCAAAAAACCAAAAATACCAAATAATTATCATGTATGGGTCAAAAAATTTATCCTATCAGGGGATAATATAGCATAAGTCCAAATTTTTGTTGGGAGTGTTAAAATAAAATAAAATAAAATTAATTTTATTATATTCCTAGAAAAAAAACTTAGTTTGGATCAAAATCCGGTTAAAAAAAGATCCAACTGGACTGGACCGGATCAAAAATGGGCGGATTGCCGTCTGGAATTTTGAAAACCCAAAAAATAAAATTCAATAAATCTCGAATAAATCAAAAACCAATGTATTTCGTAAAAAAAATATTAAAATTAATAAAGTGATAAAAGCTCTGTATAAATTGCACAAAAATTTGGATGTATTTAATGGTTTAAATTGACAAGAGCATCTTAACTCCACCGTATTTTGGTGCAACAATATACCGAACACCAAAGACCAAATTTATGTATTCAGTACAAATGTGCTAAACGCGTCACTAAAACCCACTCGGTTTGTGAAATACATTAAAAAAAATTAGTTAAAACTTGTTTAGTAGTCATATCAAGGATAAAAATTTTAATTTTGCTCTTAAAACCGCGATCAAAGTACTATTTGAGTTTGGTGTTTTGTTATTTTTGCACCAAAATACGGTAAAGTTAAAATGCTCTTGTCATTTTAAACGATCGAATACATCTAATTTTTTGTGCAATTTATATAAAACTTTTTTCGCTCTATTAGTTTTCGTATTTTTATTTAACAAAATACGTTCGTTTTTGATTTATTTGAGATTTATTGAATTTTATTTTTTAGGTTTTCGAAAGTCCGGACGGCAAATGTTGGTGAGTACCAGCCCGGTATCCGGTCGGCCCCTAACAGCCGATTTTATGCGGAACTTCTGCATTGTAGACGGTTAAAGCCTTTAAATCATATTTAGCAAACCAAACTTTTATACATATCTAGGTTAACAATGATTGGCTCGCATGTTTTTTTTATAAAATGTTACTATTGATAAAGTAGTTTTATGTTTTGTTTACTAAATTTTTGACCGATATTTCTCTAGAAAAGTCGCACATCCGCAATTTTGTGCGATTTTTCTTGAAAAAAGCCACCATTTTCTGCTACTTGCTTCACATAACAATTTTTAATTAAGGAAATATTAGTTTTCTTGCAAAAGAATTGCAATTTTTTATGCACTCAATGCTACTTTTTTGTATTGCGATTATTTTCGCACAATAAAAATTACAACTTGTATCACTTTTGTAGCAAACTTTTGTTGAACAATTTTCTGAATTATTATGGTTGAATTATATCTGGCTGACGTCGAAAATTAGTTTGCAGACATGAGGGGACCAATTGAAATTGGGCGGTTATGACGTTTAAAAAAAAACAAATAAGAACGCAGAATCTTTTTTAATTCCACCTTTTTACAAAATGTACAAAAATTAACCAACTTTAGAGCTTTAAAAATTTGCATTTGGGTTTTAAATTGGGTAATTTGACAAATAATTATTAAAATACTGGTTTGATCTTTATTATTAAACCACTGTCGTTACAAATTATGAATGGTTTTTTTTGTTAAATAGTTGTTTCAAAACGGCAATTATCGAGGTCAGCTAGATTTTATTTGCCTACATATAATGTTATTGACAACAACATTTGCCTATAATCAACTGGTTTTTCAAAATGGCGGTTACGCAGTTTTTAAATGATTATTGATGTATACAAATTTCATTTTACACTTTAATTTTAATTAAAAATAAATTTACCTCTAATTCTTCTTCCGCTATAGGCCGCTCAACATTACAAAAAAATATTCCTTCAGATGCGATAATTTTTTCTTTACACTTAGTTACCTCGAAAATGGGAGAGTCATTAATTGTTAAAATACGATCGTACATTTTAAAATGATTTTCACAAATGGAACCTTTTTTTAAAGTAGTTATTATCACCTAAATAATTTAAAAAATCTTTTTACTATGTAATAAATAAATTTTAGTACATAAATTTTTAGAATTACAAGCAATTGCTGGCACCTATGCAGTTTTTGGTTTTAGGAAAGTAGAAAACTTAGAACAATTCAAGGTCGATGGGGCGGAGAGAACTTGGAGCCAAAAATAGAGAGCCTGGAGTCTCTAAAAGAGGAAATTGGAGCCGAAAGTAAAAATCTCTAAAACTTTTACTGAAGTCTAAGCGAAACTTGAATCTAAGCCCAAATCTATTTTTTTCTTAAAGGCTTCTTGTTCGCGGCTCCAAGTTCCCAAAAATTTTCAATGGCTCCAAGTTCCCTTTTGGTGACTATAAAGACATCGTATCCTTAAAACTCATACAAACAGTTAGATTTCCGTTTTATTATTATTTTTAATGAAAATGAAAAGTTAGGCTTCCACACAATTTTATTATTCATTACAAGTTTATTCACTTTGCAGTACAAAAACCTGCGATGTTTAACGTCAAAAACAGTCATGCGCAGTAAGATGTCGCGGTAAACTTAAGGTTTGTTTGTTTTTGAAAAAAAGTAAAAATATAATCAGAGTGAAACAATTGCTTAATCAATATTATACCAACTAGGTAACTGATAAAAAATGTACCCGCGCTGTTCAAATAACGTAATAAAATGTCCAGAGCGAAAAAATTTATTTTAAAAACAAAAGTTCATGTTTCACGTTATGACGCGTCAATACAAGGTTGTTAAGCTTTATGTTTTTGTATTATTTTATAAATGTGTTTAAAAAACAAGAAATAGTTACCCTTAATGAGTAAAGTGAGTATATAGGTACAAACAAATACCCTAAAGGGTGTAGAAAAAAGTTAAGTGAAAACACCTTAGCAGGTGCAGAACCGGTTGAGTAAAAACATCATAAGTTGGTGTAAAAAACTAAAAATTTCATGGATAAAGTAAGAAATTAAGTTGACACACTTCAAAGGGTGTAAAAAACAGATTAAATAAACATAGAAGCAGGGGGAGTATGAACACCATAAATAAAACAAAACCACGTAGAAATTACATATATAAACGAGTTAGTACCTCCCCCTTCCTTCCTTTTGATCTAGAAACTTTATATAATTCTTAAATTATATAAAGTTTCTAGATCAAAACCAGGCCATGTCAAAAAATAATTAGTTCATAAGTGACCACTGAGATTTAAGTAAAAGTTTGGTTTATTTCAAATTTATAATTTTATTTCCGTTTAGTTTAGAATAATTCAAATGTAATAGCATAAAAATTACCCTTTTTTCTATTTGTGTAAAACTAATGCCAAGATGCAAATCTGGAAAAGCTGTTGTATTGACAAAAATTTTGTCATATTCAAATCCGTTACGTTTTGAAATGTTCCATCTCGACACTTTTAATCTACATTTTTCAGGATTCTTCTCTAAAAAAAAAAAAAATCACGGCGCAGCGCGCTTGCAGTTAGTGATCAAATCACATACAGTTTGAATTGTGCAAGCCTAATGTGTGATAATAGCATAAAAACATAAAAAATGGCGATTGCCTAATGGCGATTTTCTTTGCAAAAAAATTGCAAAAAATAGGGTAAAATTACAAGCGATGAATATACAGGGTCACGACAATGTTTCTATCAAGGAAAAAATTTGAATTTTTTTACTCGTTTTGTATAATTTTTTTTTAATAGTTTTATTATTGACACTTAAAAAAGTGGATTATAGAAAGTTAAAAAGCGTTTATAGAAATAAATAAAAACGTTGGTTTAGACAAAAAATTGATTTTAGTTTCTTCTTTCTAATTATAATATCTATAATTGTAAAAATTCTTACGGAGTTTTTTTATAATTTCAGCGCGATTGTTTACAAAATTTCCATTAACTTCTTGAATAATATCGCCTTCCACAATCTTGTCGTTTGCTACTGAGTTACATCTAACACTTGAAACTAGACAATTTTGTTGAATCACAATTCCTAAAGCTTCTTCTGGTTCTTTTATCAATTCCACTTCGTGCTTAAGTTGAAATTAATAAAACTTTAAAAAAATCTTTAAATCCTCAAAATTCCATCTAAATTTAATTGGAAAATCAAATAAAAATATAATAAATCTTTATTTTTGTAATTAATTTATTAGTACTGCAGAAAATAGAAATATATACTTATCTTCACTGTGATAGAGGGACAGGGTGCTGGTTTTCGCCTGTGCTCTGGGTGGTTCATCTATTTCTTATCGGGCGGGAGAGGAAGAAAACGTAGCAAAATGTTCTATTCTGTCCTCCACGCCTAAAGATAGTGGGCACTCTACCCTGACATGGTGGTAAGGTAATGATAAGGTAATGATAATAAAAATTAAAATTTAGCCCTAGTAAGCAGAGTGATATGCATCTAAATGTACTTACCTAGTGCTTATGAATGTGTCACCCTTACAAAAAATCCGGGACCCAAAAGTTTTGGATATACAAGATAAAAAACTGTTATGATTGGAAAAATGAGGTGAAAGAACAAAAATTTGAATAATTTCAAATAAGCTGGCTTTAGGCCAAAAAGGAAAATCCTACAGAAAAAAGGTTGCTTGTTCATATTAATATGTTTTAGCGAATTCCATAGACAATTGTAAAAAAGGAATGGACTAAATTTACGAAATATATGAAAATAGGACCAAAAAAGAAAAATATTACATTATTTGTCGCTGTGCGACAATATTAACTTAGAATCAATTTTGATTAAAAAACAGTCACACAAAATTTAAATAAAACCATCATTAAAAATTATATATATTTATATAATTTTGTTAAGTGTTTTTTTTTTATTTTTTTCCTATTTTTAGATAAAGTGGTGGTGCATTTAATTTCCGCACTTTTTTGTTTTTCTGATGTAACTTTTCATTGTATGGCCCGATTTTCATGTTTGATAATTCATTTTGAAGCTTTCACGATACTGCGTTGCGTCACAAAAGTTTCACTTGTCGAAAGTATTTTTTTTACTTAATTAAATCAGTTTTTAAAAAAATGGAAAATTGCCGAAATTAAATATGTGCATTTAATTTCGGCACTTTACAAACAATCGATTGTTTCTCAGTAAAAAAATCATCATTTTAAAAAATTTAAAAGCCTATAATTATCTTCAGACAGTTTTCTTTAATTTAAGCTTCTACTTGTTGTTCAACGTGTAACTGGCAAAAAGTTACAGCTAAAATGCCAAATGGTATTAAAATGAGCAAAATTTGAAAAAAAGTGCATTTAATTTCGGCACTTTTTAAAAGGACCCTCTTAATTGAGTTTAAGTGCAGTGCTATGACCCCTACACATCAACGTTGTCTTTTAACTATTTACAACTACAATTTAACACTCGACCACTTAATTCTATCCGTTTTTACCTACAGCATATGAGTGTGAAAATTACACTATTTTATTTTATAACGATTGCTCACCACAGACGCAACGTAGAACCACGGGGACTAAAAATTCGGAAAATAGACTAAATTTTATCAGGACAGTTTAATTTTTAAACCAATTTATTGCGTAATCATGAAAACGAGTAACAAATTTATTTTTTATAAATCACATAATTTCACATGAAAATATTATAACATAATAAATAAAAAGCTCACGACAGTCATCTACATATAATTAGCTCTCATTTGAGCTATCAAACGTCGTATTTTGTCCAGGATTACCAAAGATATAGTCCAAAATCAAAAATGTCCAATTGGGAAAAGTGCCGAAATTAAATGCACTACCCTATTGTATGCAAAACATACTAATTATAATACA
>JASAMX010013584.1:0-20536 GCA_030248175.1 Microlaimidae sp. YZB2_3 | reverse complement strand
CCCGATTATAGCCGACACCCCTCCCCCCTAAAATTTGGGGGTGACCCGGACACCCCCCTCCCTAAAATTTGGGGGTTCCCAGTACTAAAAACGCTAAAAATGGGGTATTTGAGGTATACCCTAAAAATTTTTTTGGGACAAGACAACCCCCAAAATCCGGAAGGCTGCCCACCTATGCGTTGTTATATACTCGATTTAAAATCATTTTTTAGTTTAAAGCAAATATTTTTTCTACAAAAATCTTGTACTTTGAGATGATTTCCCAATATTTGTTTTGTAAACTAAAAACTAAAATTTTTATGTTAAAAAAATATTTTAAACTATAAATTAAAAAATCTAAAAACGCGGATAAAATATTATGCTATTTTTTGAAGAATGTTTGTCGACGTGTTCACCTTGGAATGACTGACAAAACTTTTGTTATTTTATTATTCTCATTAGGTTAAAAAATTGTGCTAACACTTTTGGTTTAATTAGCCTCTTTTTTTACAATTATAGGATCTTTAAAAAAACTTAAACTAAAGTTATATTTTTGCACTTGTTGCGCAAAAAGCAAAGTATTGAATTGACATTGTTTAAAATTGAAAGAATATTAATAATTTCATCCAGAACGCCTGCACTAAACTCTTTATGACGTTGACCTTTAACCTTTAACTTTAACCTTTGAAGCCAGCCAGCCACCATAGTTTTTCGGACTATGCTTTATATACGCAACCGCAAAGTTATTTACACCGGTTTACTGGTAATTTAATGTGATATTTGACGAAATATGTTAATTTTTATATTTATAATCTTTTTATGCAAATAAAATATACTAAACATTATAATAATATACATAAAAATTATACAACAAAACGTTTATTATTACAATGAGCTTAACATAAAATTAAATTTGCTTTCTATCTACAGAGCAAACAATTCTAGTTTTTGGTAAAAATTAAATGTATTATCTCGAAACACTTTTCGCTTGTTGTCTAATGAGCGGATTAAATCCCATCTTTCTTGTCCAATATGTATAATTATAAATACTACACCAAACTCAAACAACTTCGCCTCACCGATCCTTAATTTTCAAGGGAGTAAAAAAAAGAAGTATATAAACCATTCTAGTCCCTACTTGAAATCCAAGCCTTTCGCAACGTTCTCTTTTTTCATTAAAAAAAGTCAATTAATCTAGAATATGATTCCCTTCTTGTCGATAAATCCGAGTTTCCTGGCCACTCCCTGCGTGACGTGAGGTTCCTGCTGGTCGTAGGCGTGGAGGGGCTGTTTGTAGGGGTCCACGGAGTTGGGCGGGAGGTCCCGGTGGCTCCCGTCGCAAAAGGGTCGGTTCTTGTCCTTGGTCTGCTTGCACAGGCACCAACTCTTCGTTTCATCCTTTTCCGGTATATAGGTCACCGGTTTTAGAAAGGTGAGACCCGTGCGATTATGACTGCCGTCGCAAAACGGCTAAAATAAATAACAATTCGTCGTTTTTTTATCATGACAAAATGAATTAGAATCGTTATAAAACAATTGTAGCGTAACATATAAATTTTTTTATCCTTTAAAACAGAAATAATATAAAAATATATAGGGAATGTCGAACCCCCATGGCTTTCTAGGGGGTCGACCTGGAGTAAAAAAATTTTGAAACCTAGATAGGGTCAGGTGATCCAATGTCCGAAGCAAAATGCTTTTAAACTTTAAAGGTTTAATAATAGTTTTTTTATAAGATAAAACGACATTTTATTGAATAAAACACGACAGTCTGGTATAAATAGGGTGTAAAAAAATGAATTTGTGTTAAAAATTTACGTTCAGTTAAAAACAAGAAACTTTAGTATAAAAAGTACTTAAAATTTTCTCGAGAGGTGAGGGGGGGTCAGATTTCAAAATCTAGGAGTGGGGGGTCATGCATTTTTTCTGGGGGAGGGCAAAATTTTAAGACTAGGGGGTAGAACCCACTAAAAAACGCTAATTTTAGGTAAAAAAGCTGTTTTATTATAAATATATACATTTTTGAGTTTTTTATAGCTTAAAATTCGGAAAAAAGGCAAAATTTAAGTCTTTTTCACCACTCATTTACCACTTCTGAATGGGGATGAATCTGAATGGACCTCCCTAGAAAAAAATTAGACCCCCCTACCCACAAAATTTTTAAATTTTGACTGACACCCTACTTTCCTTTGGAATTCTAAATCGACGCCCTCCCCCACCTCTTCCGAGCCAAATTTTGGGTATAAATTTAGGTCAAAATTTACTGTCACAAACACGGTTTTGTAGTAAAAACAGTACTTTTGTACTTTTTTCATACATAAATAGCCTTTTTAGTTTTAGTTTTTAGTAGACATGTGCACTGCCCCCCTCCTGGGGTTTTATCGGGGGGCAATTCCAAAACGGGGGGGGGGGGGGCACGGGGGCAACTTTTTTGAAACGGGGGGGGGGGAAATAAAACGGGGGATAAACAGGGGGAAAAAAGAAGAAGGGAAAAGGGAAAAAAACGACAAAAAAAAAAAAACGAAAATAAGGTAAAAATAGGTCTAAAATGGCTTAAAATGCATTGAAATAGGCTAAAAACTGCAAAAAAATTGCAATGATGGCGTCATTATAGGTCAAAAATGGCGCCATAATTTTAGGGTACTTTTTTATTATTTAGCGGGGGTGGGGGGTAATAATCCTCAAATAAAGCCGGGGGCATTTTCAGACCGTGTACAGGTCTGAAATGCTATATTAGTGCTAAAAAACTTAAATAAATGATTTAATGTGACTTTGTTTGGAAACCAAACCCCTTCTAGATTTCAGACTGGTCTACCCCGGGTAGACCCCCCTCCTAAAAAGCTACGCGGTGGTATGGTATGGATTCCCCCCTGGAACCCTCTCCTAGCTTTCAAAGGCCAATTTACCCGGGGTAGCCACCCTCCTAGCTTGCCGGTCCATGCTCATGTATGGTAAACTAACCCCCAATCTTCCCGTGACCGTCCACGTAGGTTATTTATACTCCCAAATATCTCATAACTGCTAACACAACACAACAGCTCCCTTAAAATTTTGGGGTACTACAGACACTTCCTTCCCCTAAAACTGGAGTAGTCTCAGTAAACATGGGACGTGGGGAAGATCCATAGATGAACAAGGGGGGTAGGGTGGGGTCAACCCCCCTAGCCTCGAAATTTTGCCCCCCCCCCCTAGAAAAAAATTCAGGTGGCCCCCTTCAATTTTCAAATTTTTACCCCTGACCCCCTTCTAGATTTTGAAATCTGAACCTTCCTCCCCTCTCGAGAAAATTTTAAGTACTTTTTATACTAAATTTTATTACAAAAACGTGAATTTTTAACACAAATTTATGTTTTTATACCCTTTTTATACCTAAATATTGCTTTTAATTCAAAAAAAAGTAGTATTAACTTATAAAAAAACTATTATTAAATATTTAATGGTTTAAAAGTATTTTGTTTCGGAAATCGGACCCCATCTGACCCCCCTCTAGGTTTTGAAATCTTCCACCCCGGGTCGACCCCCCCCCCCCTAGAACGCTAGGGGGGTTCGACCCTCCTCCTACATTTTGAAATTTCATTTACCCGGGATAAACACCCCCCATAGCTTTTTGACCGTGTTCATCTGTGGGAAGATCCTTCCTAAAAAATTTTCAAGTATACTTCCCCAAAATACCAGTTGGCTGCCCACGTTTGATTGCCACCCCTCCTCCCTCAATTTTATGGGAGTGTCGGTAGTTTCGAAATTTTTTTGGGAGAAGGTAATTTCTATTCTTTATTTTTTTCATGTACCCAAGCGGAGGATATTTTTAAGTAACAACAAAAAAAAATTATATAGGTATTTTAATGTAAATATTATAGGCAATGGGCTTTATAGGCAAGCCTTTTTTACTTTTTTTCTCTTTTTCTCCTGCTTGCCCCCCACCTCGCCGTTTTATTACTCCCAGCCCCCCCTCTACCCTGTTTCGAAAAAATTGCCACCCGTGCCCCTTCCAATTTTGGAGTTAACCCTTCCAATAAAACTCAGGGGGCGGTGCACAGATCTGATAATAAAAATACACTATTTAAAAAAATCCACCACGATAAAAAAATAACATGTTATTATTTAATAAAATGTTTTTAATTAAACATTAATATTATTTCAGTTAAATTTGTTCAAATTTTTTTTTCTACAATAATTAATGAGCACTGAGCACAATAATTAGACTATTAAGTAATTTACCTGATTTTTGCTGTGTCCGCAGGCACACCAAACGTAGGTTTTTCCCGCCTCGAGTTTCATTCGTTGCGGTTTAATCCAGGCCGGTTGCCCTTTGTAAGGAATCAAGTAGCTGGTCCCTTGAACACCGAACCTTCTTTGCTTCACTTGCTCAGCCGCATTTCTTTGAACTATCTAAAAGTTTTGTTAAGTATTTATAACAAGTCACTGAGGTGACAACCACTTTGTATATAATAATGTTTGTGTAAATATATATCTAAAAATAATGCTCTCTCACTTATAATTATAAATAAACCGTTTTTAAGGCATTTTGTTAATTTTTTTTAAATTACAGGGAAGGGAATCTTAACTCTGGGTTTAGTAGGAAAGCTAAACCTGCTTTTTAAGGTTTATATCATAGGATTTTAGTGGGCATAGGTGGGCAGGGGGTTATACCATACAATACATGGGCACAGAGGGGGGTTAATCCCCCCTCCAAACTCTGAGAAAGGGGGTTTAACCATAGGTGAGAAGGGGGGTGGGGTGGGGTCCACCCCCCCTAGCCTCGAAATTTTGGGACCCCCCCTAGACGAAAATCTAGGGGGCCCCCCTCCCCCCAAATTTCCAAATTTTTTACCCCTGACCCCCTCTAGATTTTGAAATCTGACCCCCTCCCCCCTCGGGAAAATTTTAGGTACCGTTTTTATACTAAATTTTCTTCCAAAAACGTGAATTTTCATCACATTCATGCTTTTACACCCTTTTTATACATGAATATGGCTTTTTATTCAATAAAAATGTAGTATTATCCTATAAAAAGAACAATTATTAAAGTTATTATGGTTTTTGCTTTGGACACCGAACCCCACCTGACCCCCCTCTAGATTTCAAAATTTCGCACCCCGGGTCGACCCCCCCTAAAAAGCTAGGGAGGGTCCGGACCCCCCTCCTAGAATTCAAGATTTGATTTACCCGGGTAACCACCACCCCCCCTAGCTCGCCGACCGTTCTCACCTATGGGTTTTACCCCCCGCACTCAGAAGTGGAGGGGGGAGAAAAGGTTAACCCCCCAATTTTGGAAAAATGAAGAAAAAAGTCTTTAAAATTACTTCTAACTGCCTCCAAACTTAAAGTTTTGAGGTCAGAATGAATGTTTTAAGCCATAAAAAGCTGAAAATGCAATAAAAAAGGCTTTTTGGTCTAAAGTTAGCGTTTTTTTACCTTTAGCGTCTAAAGTTAGCGTTTTTATTTTTTTCTTCAAAATTGAAAAACGTTATGGGTAAAATGCACTCCAGAAAAAAAACGATATGGGTATTTAGTGTTTTGCGTTTCTCGGATTTTAATCTCCTCCTAATTTGGGGCTTAACCCCCCCCACTCCAGACCAACTTGCCCATGTATGGGTTATACCCCCTCCAAAATCCCGATTTTTGCCGAACCCCTTCCCCTAAAATTTGGGGGTCCCATGTAGTGATCAGATAATAGAATTAATATTATACTAAGCATAGTCTATGCATAGTTTAATTCTACTGTTTTCATCATTTCATTATTTCTTTTCTTTTTTTTCCTCCTTTTCTATTTATCAACAACATCAATTCTACGACTTAATTGTCGCCATTATGAAATACAATTCTAACAAGATATCAATGAACATAGCTATCTGATATGACTTTAAAAGCTCAAAAAGAGCTCTTATTTAAGTCAGTTTAAAACTTTTTTTAAATGCATCCAAAGAATCGACAGTTACTTGAGATGGGAGTAGGTTGTTCCAAGGTGTAACCACCCTATTAGCAAAAGAAAATTTCCTTGCATTGATTCAGCTTTCTTTGATGGTCAATTTAAAGGGATGACCACGGGTGGGCTGCAGGTTAAACTTAAAAAAATCATTGGCTTGCAAATTGTTTAAGCAATGTATAATTTTAAAGCACTCATATAAATCAATTTTGTCTCTTCGGTCCTTTAATCTTTCTAAACCTAGGTAATCCAGTCTTTACTTTGTTCATAACCAACAGGTAACAACTTGCATTTTTAAAACAACCATCTAGTGAAATTTTGTTGCACTTTTTCCAAAATGTTTATATCTTTTTGTAAATAGGGGTTCCAAACTGCACTAGCATACTCCAGAATTGGTCTAACATAGGACTTATATGCTCTGAGAAGATTATTTCTAGAGTTTGAATTGAATGTTCTAAAAATTAGTGATATTGTGACGTTATGAGCGTCTGAGCGCGAACGGTCAAAAGGTTAATTGCACAAACAGTGCATAAACTAAAAAGGCTTAGTTTTGGATTGAATCTTGAGTAAACTAAACACTTTCCTTTCCACATCGCGTATAAATCCTAGCCCCAGGCGTGTGTCGAATACTAAATTGTCACATAAATTTTTGGAGCCAAGTACGGAGCCGATAAACCAAATAAACTGGGATTAGGTTTTTACAAAAGTGGAAAAGGGTGTAAGAAATGGAACCAGAAGCAGCAAAAAACTCGTCGATTTTTAGAATGGGGAAAACACCCCAAAGCTTAAAAACGCATAAAATCCAATTAAAAACACAAATTGGGTATGTTCTAAAAAAGAGGTTTAGTCAAAAACCCCCAGAAACTATGGAAACATGGGGAAAAACAATTCTTGTTTTTTGACAAGTACGCCTCAAAAGAAAACAGATTTTATGAAACCTCCGTGAGGGTTTCACAGGCAGATTCTTGCCGGAATTTTAAAGAAACAAAGCTTGAAAGGGGTCAGGGACGTAGCCAGAGTTTCATTTTTGGGGGGGTGCGGATTTTAGTACAAAAAAAATTTCGGGGGGGGGGGCGGAGCCCCCCCTTAATTTTTGAAAACGTTAAAAAAGCAGGGATAAACGTAGATAAAGCTGTATAATACACTGTTTTTGGCCTAATAACCTATTATCTAATGTTTTTAGCGGTAAAAACATGTTTTCTTAGTTAAAAATTACATAAGCACACATTGGCAGAGCCTGGATTTCACAAAAAAAGGAATTTAGAGACGTTAGTTTCAGACCCCTTGGCTAAACCCACATTGTAAACCAAAGCACATGAGCAGCATCTCGGCTCCATGTTTTCTAGGGTACCTACCTATATGAAAAAAATCCGAGCCAATGCTATAGGCGGCAGGAAAATTTAGGAGGGGGGAGGTACATAAATCAACCAATATGATTGTTTGTTTTGCTTTCTGTGTAGTACTTATTACTTATAAAAATTATTGTACTAACTTTGAAATAACATTAGCATCAGGCAACATAAATAACGAGATATATATGTATGTATACTATAGAAAGTGACCGCTGAGCGAAGCGAAGCGGAACAAATTTTTGGTTTTTGGGGTCCGTTGGGGTACTAAAATTATTTTAAATTTTGGCGCCGAGCGATTAGCGAGGCGCTAGAAAATTTTGAATTTTTAGCCTCTGAAAACCCCCAAATTTTAGTATGGGGCTAATTTTTGGGGGGGGGGCGCCCCCCCCCCCCCCCGCCCAACCACTATCCTTATTTTTCCTCCTGTCCGACCGTTTCGGGAGGGGGGGGGCGGCCGCCCCCCCCCCGCCTCCCCCCTGGCTACGTCCCTGAAAGGGGTTAAACTAAGAGTTTTAAAGCCCAAACACACACAGTGATTTATTAGCACCAAAACAAAAACGAGTACTTGCTGGATCTCGTTCCAAAAATTGATAATTATGGTTGTATGTGCAGTGAAACCGTTTATTGGTTAATTCAAGTTTTAAGAGAAAAGGATCATTTGCTTGCAGAAAAAGCACGGCAATTAGAGTCACAGTCGGTTTATAAAAATTTGAATCATCGTTTTCGTTTTAAAGACTGCTGGACGGTGGACGGAAGGCCTATTTATGACAAGTGTCGCTGTGTGGGACACATTGCTCGATATTGTGATTTTGAAAGCAAGGAATTCGCATATGGCAAAAAAGTTTGGAAAAATGAAAATTTTGTGCAGAATTTGAAAAAATGTATTGTTAGTAATTTAGGAAATAAAAAGTTGAATTTGAGACATGGTAAAAAAAGAAAGCTGATAAAAATTTTTTTTCGAGACCTGAATTCTGTAAATACTACAACCCAGTTAATAACTCAAGGAGGATGTAAGTCTGATAAAATTTTGGCACTAAAAGTTAACGAAGCAACTTTAAAATGCAAAACCAAAGCGATAAGTTCAATTCAAAAGAAAAACTTACCAATAAACAGTTAGTTACTCCAAAAAGTTGTAAACAGAAAGACAAAAATAAAACAAAACTGGAAAAAGTGGCGTTTCAAAACAAATTTTCAAAGGCAATGCACACATTTTACCAGCTAGTTTTATTCATAATCGCATATTACAAACTTTTTGAAGGTTTTGTTCTGAAAATGGTCACACATTCCAAACAACAACCGCACTATTATTGCAAACAAATTAAAATGAGTGGGAAAACGAATTGGCAAAAACAAGCCACAAAGAGGGCTTAAAAAACTAAAATGCTACCACTGAAAGAAAATATCAATTCTTGAGAAGTGTAAAAAAAGCGTGAATTGCTGAAGCCCAAAAACAGTAAAATTTATTTTTGTGCAGAAAATAGTGTAAACTTCACCAAGAAACGGTATTGGAAAGAAAACATAAAAAATAATCATATAGACCAACATTATAAAATAAACACTGTTCAATGCAGATCATTTCAAGACCCGGAAAACTTAATTTGAGGATTATCAAGGGAAAACAATTAAAATGATCAATGTGCAAGTCAATTGAACAATTCAGTCAACATCTTTGGGATATGAACAAATCGAGTCACATTGAAAACCTCCAGTGATCTCTGATATTTTGTTTTGATTGTTTTTATGTCTGGTAATTTTATTAACTACTAATTTAGTGTGTATTACTTGTTTTTGTAACCCCACTTATTTCAGTCAGTCGAGGATGACTGATCTTGGTGGGGGAGATGTGACGTTATGAACATCTGAGCGCAAACGGTCAAAATAAAAACAATAAACTTTTAGTCGTCTAAAATTTATAAATTAAATATTTAAAAAATTACAAAATTCTTTTGTATAAATAGACCGCTTTCGCTCACGCTAGTCAGTTTTGGACTTAGTCCACTTAATAAACGGTTGCTTCTCCATGGACTTGGAAAAACAGCAGGGATAAAGCCAGCCTTGAAGAGGAGTCCTCAGACTAAAAACCTAAGCAAAAACTTAGGTTAATTGCACAAACAGTGCATAAACTAAAAAGGCTCGGTTCCGGATTGAATCTTGAGCAAACCAAACACTTTCCTTTCCACATCGCGTATAAATCGTAGCCCCAGGCGTATGTCGAATACTAAATTGTCACAATATCACTCTTGAAGCTTTTTTGCTTTGATTTCACAGTGTTTAGAGAATTTCATATCATGGGATATATAAACACCTAGGTCACGCACCAATTCCGAGTTGCAAGTACATTATTACCAAGCTTATGCACAGACCTGTGCACTGCCCCCCCCCCCGGGGTTAAAATGGGGGGGGGGCAATTCCAAAATGGGGGGGCACGGGGGGGAAAGGCCTTTTTTGAAACGGGGCGGGGGCAATAAAACGGGGGGGAGCAAGCAGGGGGGTAAGAAAAAAAAAGAGAAAAAAAGGAGAAAAAAGAAGGGAAAAGGGAAAAAAGGGACAAAAAAAGCGGAAATAAGGTAAAAATAGGTCTAAAATGGCTTAAAATACATTGAAATAGGTTAAAAACTGCAAAAAATTTGCGATGATGGCGTCATCATAGGTCCAAAATGGCGTCATATTTTTAGGGTACTTTTTCATTTTTTTGGCGGGGGGGGCAAATCCTCCAATAAAACGGGGGGGGGGGCATTTTCAGACCGTGCACAGGTCTGTTATGCAAGTACATTATTACAAATAAACTCTGCTATGATTTCGAATATGATATTAAAACAGCCTATTTAGGCCTAAAAAGTGTATTTAAACACTGTTTTTAACCAAAAAACTGTGTTTTTGACAGTAAATAAAAAATTGTACTTGCAAATTGGTCGGAAGGAAGGGAAGGGGGTCAGCCCCGCTAGGAAGGAGGTTACGCGGTAAGCCGGACCTCTGTCAAGCTTTAGGGGGAGGGGAGGGCTGGATTTTTTTACGGGGGAAGGGTGTCTGAAATTTTGGTTCTAGGGGGGGGTGGATACCTCTGTCCCCCCAAAAACATCTATGGACAAGGGCGTAGCCAGGGGGGTTATAAGCATACATGGGCAAGTTGGTTCGGAGTGGGGGGGTTAAACCCCAAATTAGGGTGGGGGGGTTAAAATCCAAAAAACGCAAAATACCCAAATCGGTAAAAAATACCGCTAGAGTGACACTGAATGTTTCAAATTTCGCTTAAATCTAAACGAGTCAGTTCAATTGGTAATTTACATAAGATGGGCCAAAATTTTACTTCTAATATTTATGTATAAGAAAATATTATTATAAAAACATATATGATGACAAAAAGTAATTTTTCATGTTTTTTAATGTTTTTCTGCACGATAAATGACGTTTTTAGATATAAATTGGTATGTTTTTTTATTTTTTTTTAATTTTTATTTTAACTATTTCAAGTATTTGGAAATGGATTTGAAATGAACTGCTGGCATTAATCCAACAACATTCAGTGTTTAAGTAATATCGCTTCCTGGTGGCATTCGAGTTTAGTAGTGTGTGTAAAAACATCTGTGGTTTTGAATGTCTTTGTTTAAGGTTCTCATGGTTCAGTTAGTTTCATTTCGTGAAATATTTCAAATGATCCATTCTAACAAAGTGCCTCAATTTTCACGCCATATAAGTTAAGTAAGAAAATCTGATCTGTTCAATTGTTTACAGTATAAAAAAAGGGGTGATATGAACATTACTCAAAACCAAGCCATTTTACATAATTTGTATCACACATTTCAACTTAGAAGTAGTCCGTGTCAGCCATACGGCTGACAAATAATTATATCTGTAGTTCTCAGATTAAAGCTAAAGTCTTTCAGGCTGAAATTAAGGGCGTAACCGCTCTCCGCCAGGAAGCAATAAACAATAAACCCGGAAGCGAGAAAAATTAAAAAAGTTTTCAGCGGTTATGTACCCATTATTATTTAGTTGCGTCATGGGTTTCTCTGCACGTGATATTTTCTCAAAGAACGAGTGGTTATATTACCACTCATCTATTTGCACCCTGATAGAATTTATCTTTAATTTGCTATTTTTTTTTGAAATTTAATCCTTTTATGATAACTCCCTGAATTGTAAGCTTTGTAATGCTATCTCATTTAACTCACTTCGTTTGGTAGTTAGCAAGAATGATCCCAACCGTCGTTTCGGTAAAATCGGTTTGTCCAGCATACAGATGTCCATGTTATTTTTTTTTAATTTTAACCCCCTTGCGAAACTCTCTGAGCTGTAAGCTTTCCAATGATATCTATTTTAGATCTTTTTTGTAGTTAAGGAGAAAGGTCCATCCTAACTATTTAAAAAATTCCCTGTCCAACATAATAATGTTCATGTTGATTTTTTCCAAAAAAAAAAGATACGTTGGCTTTTCATTTTGCTAAAATTTATTGGTAATAAATAGCAATGAAAATAGCAACAATTAGCAATAGAAATAAATTTAACTTTTAAAATTTATGGGGCCCCTCTGATGAAATTGTGTTGTCCAGATTAAAAATGTCCATGTTATTTTTTAAACATTTAACCCTTTTATGACATTTCCAAACTGCAAGCTTTGCAATGATACCTTATTTAACCTAATTTATTCTGCGGTTGGGGAGAAGCGTCCATCCCCTTTTTGGTGAAAATGCGTTGTCCAGTATAAAGATCTTCATGTTCATCTTTCCAAAAAAACATAATATTCTGGCTTTTAATTGACTATTTCTTTAACCAATAAGTTTAGGCCAATTCAACGACAAAAAAATTTCAACTTCCAAAGTTCATAAGCCCCCGTTTTTGTGCAAATGCGTTGTCCAGCCTGAGGATGTCAATGGATTTTTTTTAATTTCAATACCTTTTATGACATTACCCGACTTGTAAGCTTTGCAATGATGTCTCATTTAGCCCAATCCTTTTTCTGGTTGGGCAGGAAGGTTGTTCCCGTTTGTATTGAAAAAAAAAACGTTCTCCAGTACTAAGATGTCTATGTTAATCTTACCAAAAAACATCACATTCTGGTTTTAAATTGGCTACTTACTCTTATCAGTAAGTTCGAGTCAATTCATAGACAAAAATTTTTTTTTAGTTCCAAAATCCACCTTTGGTAAAACGTGTTGTCCAGTAAAAAGGTGTCCATGTGTGTTGCTTTAAAATTTCAACCCCCTTACGACATTCCCTGCGGTATAAGCTTTTCAACGATACCTCATTCACCTTAATCCATTGGGTGGTTAGGGAGGAGTTAGGGAGCACACAGACAGACAGACAGACAGACAGACACACACACACACAGACACACACACACACACACACACACACACACACACACACACACACACACACACACACACACACACACGCGCGCACACACACACACACACACACACACACACACACACACACACACACACACACACACACACACACACACACACACACACGCACACGCGCACACGCACACGCGCGCGCACACACACAAACACACACACACAAACACACACACACACATACGCACACATTACGTCTATTTATATATAGATATAAATATGATTTCTAATCCCATAATTGTAGCACCCATATAAGTACACTTCCATTTAACACCATTCAAAACGATCAGATGAGTTTGTAGTGGAGATGTGGGAATGAGTTTTGGTTATTTTTTTTGTTTGTTTTTTTTTTATTTTTTGGGCTAGGGGTGCGGAGAAAACAGTGCGGAGAAGACGCGGGTGCGCTTTAAACTGTTTGTTCGTAAATTTAGATATATTAAACAGTTATATAAATTATATCACAATTTATGTATATTTATTTTTTGATAATCAAAACATAAATCAGGCTGCTTTTGAATAGGCTTTGATATTCCTTTATTTTTAACGTAGGAAGGAATACAAAAGGCTGTGTTACATAATTAGTTTATATAGTCTATTAAGCCCGGTTCACACTGCTGCGATAGGCGACAGGCGATAGGAGAAAGGCGATAGGTGAAAGGCGACAGGTGATAGGCGATAGTGCCGTTCAGTTCACACTGAAAGAAAATTGCGATAGGCGATAGTGTATTGTTTTAATTTTAAACAGTGTTTAAAAGTTGTGCTAGCTTTTAATTCTAAAAAAAATCTCGCATTCAGCCGCAATTTCGGATGGTATTACAGCATAAAATTTAGTTATTTTAAGACGACGACAAAAAAAATGAAAATCGGCCATAGTGGGTTGTCTTATCAACCAGAGTTCAAAAAGGAGAATATTATTCTTTATCAAGTATTTTAAACAGATTTCAAGCTTCCAAAATGATATCGCTTTTTTAAAGAACGGAACTCCGGCAGCCATTTAGAGCAGAAAAAGCTCCGGAATTCCGGAGCTTCCTCCGCTCTAAATGACTGAAGCTTCGGAGGATGATATTGGAGGGTAGAAACATCACTAATCTAAGCATATATGACCTTTTTGTTTATGTTTCCAATTACGGTATATTTTTCAAGGCCAGGGGCCTATTTCATAAAAATTGCCTGTAATTAATTTAAATCTGTAAATTAATAAACGCATATTTTTGTTTTGTATTTTTAATAAAAAAAGTATATTAATAAAATTGCGTTCAGAATCTAAGAAATTACAAATTTATAAATTTCGTAAATTTGAAGGTTATTCATGTATTTTTTAATTAATAGAATGAGAAGAAGTTAAATGCGTTTATTAATTTAAAATTACAAAAACCTTTATGAAATAGGCCCCAGGGCACTGTTTTTTTTTAAAATTATAAGCATTCGATTTTTTTGTAAATGTCCATCTTTGTTTTTAAATGTCAATTTTTTCTTTGTAACTTTGAAAATCCAGTGTTATACACACATTGGGCTGAATCAAAAAAAAAACCGACCGTATTTTTACAAATAAATCAAATGTTTGTAAAACTTTTATAAAACAATGCCCAGTGTAAAATTTTTATAAAAATTTATATAAACCTCATTTAAAAAAACTGCCGGTTAAACTGATGAAAGTTAAAATTCATTTTGAAGACATAATTTTTAACAAAGATTAAAAACTGTATTTTAATAATTATAATTTATCAAATTACTTAATCTGGAATCTAAATGCAAATTTTTTTAGAGCTAAACTTGGTTAATTTTTGTATATTTTGTGAAAAGGTGGAATTAAAAAAACTCTGCGTTCTTATTTGTTTTAAAAAAAACTTCATTACCGCACAGTTTTAATTGGTCCCCTCATGTCTGCTTTCTAATTTTCAGCTTCAGCCAGATATAATTCAACCATAGGCTATTTAGATCTCATCAATATTTATAAAAAATTTTATTCAAATGTTCTGTTTTTAGTTTTATCATAAATTGCGGGTCGCTTTTGAACCAAAATTAGCAAATACCCATGGAAATTAATATTTTCACGCAAATTTATCCATATTTGAAAAAACCAACCAAACGCATCAAAAAACAAAAAATGTTGTGTGTATTTAAGTTCAATTCAAGGAAGCGTTATCTCTTTACATAAATTTGTTAATTTACGAATTTCGCACGTAATATGTTGAAACTGCTTGTGTTTTGGCTGTCGCCTATCGCAAAATTGCGATAAGATTAGAACTTTGATCCAACCACTATCGCCTGTCGCCAGTCGCCTATCGCAAGTTACTATCGCCTATCGCAGCAGTGTGAACTGACAGGAGCCTATCGCCTATCGCCTGTCGCCTATCGCCTGTCGCCTATCGCAGCAGTGTGAACCGGGCTTTAAAGTTTTACTTTTGTAAGGCGCTACTTCCTAGCAATAAAAAATAAAATAATATTACAAAACAATAAAGTTTTTGTTTGTGGTTTGTTTAGTATAATAGTGTATATCTTTTCTATAAAGTTTTATAATATTGTTTAATAGACACCTTAGTTGGAAAATCGCTCATTTTTTAATAACATAAGGTAACTGACTTAATTTCGGCCACCTTTTTTTATTTTTTTGAATAAGTTTTTTCTGGGTTTTTCAATCAAGCCAAAATTTGGCCTAAAAATCAAACAATAGCTATATTTGTTATTCCAGTGCAAAATTTGAATATTTCTGTTACACTTAAAAATCAGTAAAGGTTTAAACTTTTTTTTTAAAGTGGCCGAAGTTAAGGCGCGTTCCATTTATTTCGGTACCTACAAAAAACTGGCCATAACTATTGCTTAAACGAACAATAAAAATTTCTAAAGGTTGCAAATTTACCTTTAAGTATTGTTCTTGGTACATATAACTTAATTTTTCCCGTTTGCAAACTTTAATAGTTGTTAATTAGACTTTAAATAATTATGTCAAAACCTTCAAAAACAAGTTTTAATAATTTGTATTTTTTGTTCAATTTTTATTTTTTCTTAAAAAAACGTCAAAACAAAGTCAAACGAGCAAAAAAAATCTTTATAAATACGGTAGTACAATGATATTCAAAAACAGCAAAAACGGCAGGTTCTTTCACCTAAATTTTAAGGTGGCCGAAATTAACGGAATCTTAAAATGCGCAGTTAGTTAAACGCATTGCAAAATAATTTTGAAGAAAATATCAAAACATAAAAATTAACAATTATTAGCCCTAAATAGAAGATATTTTAAGGTTATATATTGCTTCGTTCTAAATTTGATGCAGTTTAAACACAAAGCAAAAATTAAGAAAGACTCTTAAAGATGGAAACCCTACATTTTCCTAAGCCTAAGCAAAATCTAAAAATCAAACAAATCTTTTTTGTGATAAATTTATAAAATTGGCCGAAATAAGCCAAGTGCGAGGTTGGTCCCAGCAAAAAATAATAGGAACCTTGCACTGAAACGGAGTTTATATATGAAGTATGCAATATATATAAGTGTCACCATAATGGATAATTACTTATTTTTCGTAGTATGCAGATCAACCGATCGAAATTTCGCGCGCTTTCGATACTCCGACTACGAAAGATCTGCATACTACGAAAGATAAGTAAGAGATACGGTAATTATCCATTATGGTGACGCTTATGTATATTGCATAGTTCATGTATAAACTCCGTTTCAGTGCAAGGTGCCTATAAATTTGAAAAAATTTCCTAAGAGCGAAATGGGTCAGAAGCGAAGTGGCGGGAGCGAAATGGGCCGTTCCCAAAAATATATAACATAATAATGTTATATATTTTTGGTTAGACAAATCTGTATGATTATGAAATAAATTTAAAAAGAAAAAAACAGTTGCCTTTCACTTTGCCATTCGTGGACTAATAAATAACTATTTGCAGTTGTTCTTTGAATAAATAACGGAGGTTCATATAGGATAATCAATTAAAACATTAGTTTATGCTTAAAGGACGGGCATCCTAAATTGAAGTATCCTAATTTGAATTCATTGATTTGAATTGAAGCTTTGCTGAGAGTACCATAAATGAATAAAAAAAAATTTTAAGCTCTTATTTCGACAGTATAATAAAAAATGAATAATATGACCATTTTTACAAAAAAAAATGGTTAGGTAAAAAAATTTTACCATTATTTGGAAAATATGGGGTTATATATTTATTATACTGTTCAGCCTTCAGGCTTGAACCAAAAATATTTAAAATTCAAAATTTTGGATACCTGAGTCTTCTTTTTGCAATTTTTTTACAATCTGTCTAGTTTTGGATTACTAACTGCAAACTGGTTTTACTTTATTCATGATAGACGTCGTTTAATGACCGAAAACCGAGACTAACTAAAAAAAATCCCATAATTCTAGTGTTTTAAAACGTTAGAAAAATGTGTCATGTCAAAAAAAGTATTTTTTTAAGTTTTCAACAAAATTTACTTAGGGTAACTGACTTAATTTCGGCCACCTTTTTTTATTTTTTTGGATAAGTTTTTTCTGGTTTTTTCAATCAAGCCAAAATTTGGCCTAAAAATCAAACAATACCTATATTTGTTATTCCAGTGCAAAATTTGAATATTTCTGTTACACTTAAAAATCAGTGAGGGTTTAAACTTTTTTTTTAAGGTGGCCGAAATTAAGGCGCGTGCCATTTATTTCGGCCACCTACAAAAAACTGGCCATAACTATTGCTTAAACTAACAATAAAAATTTCTAAAGGTTGCAAATTTATCCTTAGGTATTGTTCTTGGTACATATAACTTAATTTTTGCCCGCTTGCAAACTTTAATAGTTATTAGCAAGACTTTAAATAATTATGTCAAAACCTTAAAAAACAAGTTTTAATAACACGTGTTTTTTGTTGAAAATTTTTTTGGTGAAAAAAACTATTTCAGCATAAAATGGATTTTGTTACAGCCAACCAACTTTAAAGAAAGCATGGTAAAAATTTTATTCCATTCCATTAAGTTTTTTTATATTTTTAACCCAAAAACAGCAAAAAAACAAAATCCGCCTTAATTTCGGCCACCTTTTAGGTTTTAAAAAAAAAACAAAAAAAAACTCCTAAAACACAAAAAAACGATTAGACAAACCAAAATTGTCAACTTTAAGGATAAACAAGACGTTACAAAAGTTAAGCAGGGGTATAATTCCACACCAACCCTTGCCTATCTCTGATATTTCATATCTGACTGCATCCCTCCGCCAAGAAAATAACTTTTTTTACGCATTTGAATATTTTTTGAGAAATTTCTACCGGTCTATTGATGTAAACGGAGAGTTAAATAACTTTAACCCGCACAGATATTCTCTAAGTTATCCTTTTGACTGAATCCCTCCTCCTTTGGAATTAACCTGAAATTTTAATTTACTTTACACAATATTTTGAAGCATTGGTATTCATATCGTGGTAAGCGATCGGTTGGGTAAGGAAACCATTTTGAAACTGATTTTTGGTATATTCACTGAGACCTGTGCGAGGTCTGGAAATGCCCCCCCGTTTTATTGGAAATTAGCCCCCCCTTCCCCGCCAACAAATTAAAAATCCACCACATTGATGACGTTATTTTTGACCTATGATGACGCCATCATCGCAATTTTTTTTCATTTTTAGCCTATTTTAATGTTTTTTAAGCCATTTTAGACCTACTTTTACCGTATTTTCGCTTTTTTGTCCCTTTTCCCTTTTTTTTTCATATTTTTCCCCCTTTTTTCTTCTCCCCCGTTCTTTTTGTCCCCCCGCTTTGGAATTGACTAAAACTGTAAAAATTGGCGAAGATTGCGGCATAATAGGTCAAAAATGACGTCATAATTTTTTGTTAGTTTTCCTTTTTTTTGGGGGGGGGGAATAAAACGGGGGGGCGTTTCCAGTACGTGCAGAGGGGTCGCATTCTGACGCGCAGTTAAAAGTTACCTCAGGGTAACTTTTTTTACCTGCTTAAGAATGTGAGTCAGTGAAAAATCAATTTTACCTAGGTAAAAGGGTTAAATTTTTTCTATTGTTTTAAGAATAAGAATTTATCCAACTCCAGGGGTCGTATGCTGAAGGTTTAATCCGAATTAAAGTTAATCTGAGATTAGCAATTGTCGACACACAGTAAACATACTAGCAGTATCCATTAGATAATCTAGTTTAACAAATTTAATCTGAGATTAGTTTTAATCTCAGATTAAATCGTCACTAACTCGAGATTAAATTATTAATTTATTCAAATTTTTAAACCACCTCCTGAGGTGGATTAAAAATTTGCGCGTTTTTCCTGCTAATCTCGAATAAATGACGATTTAATCTTAGATTAAATCGTCATTAATTTGAGATTACCAGAAAAAACCCGCAAATTTTTAATCCACCTCGAGGTGGTTTAAAAATTTGCATAAATTAACAATTTAATCTCGAGTTAGTGATGATTTAATCTGAGATTAGGTTTAATCTCAGATTAAATTCGTTAAACTAGATTATCTAATCAATACTGTTAGTATGTTTACTGTGTGTCGACAATCGCTAATTTCAGATTAACTTTAAGTCGGATTAAACCTTCAGCATACCACCCCTGAGGTGGTTAAATATTTTCTCCCCTAGGATTAATTTAATAAAAAATAAAATATCGCATTGATTAAATTTTTTTATTTTGCGCGAGGTGGTTTTGCGGCGCGAGCCGTGGGAAAAAAAATTTTAAAAAAATTCATTAAAATTATTTTCTGTTCCATATGCGGCAGGTTTATTTATTTACATAAAATATATATTTATTGTTGTTATTTTCATTGAAACGTATTTATCGGGGTAAATATAAGGGTTTCTTCAGAATACGACCCCAGGTCTGTTTTTAGGTGATGGTGTCTTGTGTTTTTTTTTGAAGATGTCTAAATGTTTTTAAAATTGAAATTTTTATCATTTTGTAACCGGTTGTTATACAACATCGATAGGGACTAAGAAATTTTAAACCATATTTAAAACATCAAAATCTTTTAAGACTCAAAAAAAATAAGCTTAGTAAAAACTTTTACTTAACATAATAAATTGTTATGCCACAAATAGGTAAATTTTGGGTATAAATAGGATCATAACGTCTTACGTAAAATTTATATCCCAAAAATAACTTCAAAATTAAGGTTTGCCTGTCCGATTTTGGTATAATCTGCATTTTACTTTTGAATTGAGCAAATCTATAATTGACCATGGGTTCATACCTTTACTAAATCCTATTTGTAATACCATTATCCAGCATAAGTTGCATGGGTTTAAAAACAGGTTTTATCAAAAATATATAATAAAAGAAAAATGAGACACTTAGAACAAACTGCTTGTAAAAAAAGGTCCCATTTAAATGGGACCTTTTGATTTTGGTCCCATTTAAATGGGATCCCATTTAAATAAGTCCCATTTAAATGGGATCCCATTTAAATGGGATCCCATTTAAATGGGATCCCATTTAAATAGGTCCCATTTAAATAGGACTTATTTAAATGGGATCCATTTAAATGGGAACCCATTTAAATGGGACCTATTTAAATGGGATCCCATTTAAATGGGGTCCTATTTGAATGGGACTTATTTAAATGGGATCCCATTTAAATGGGATCCCAATAAATGGGACCTATTTAAATGGGATCCCATTTAAATGGGATCCCATTTAAATGGGACCTATGAATAAAAAAAATTACAACAGTTTTTTTATTAATAAATACGCATCATTTTATATTGTTTTTTATTTGAGCGGCGGTCTGACGTGCGTAATTAAAAAACAAAAAAAAAATTATTAACGCATAATTTTTAATTGTTTTCGCGTGAGCGGCGGTGGGATATGCCACACACACACACACACACACACACACACACACACACACACACACACACACACACACACACACACACACACACACACACACACACACACACACACACACACACACACACAC
>JASAMX010013583.1:0-14386 GCA_030248175.1 Microlaimidae sp. YZB2_3 | reverse complement strand
TATGCATCTTTACTTCGTTCAGTTACGTATTGCTATGCGAAAGCGAATTTTGGCTTGGAACAGAGTGCCTAAGTGTTGGGGTGTATGCTTGTCTGTCTCTGTGCTCGTCCTGCAGCCGGCCGTGGGATGTCTCACCCACCGACAGCTGTACATTAGACAAAAAAAGACTTTTTTACTGTTCTGAGTTCTGGAACTACACTGCGTCGGAACAGAGTTAGAATTTTTAAAATTAGAGTTCGTTAAGCGTTTTTTCAGGGTTTAGGTTGGCGCTGGCCCTCGTTAAGTTACCCAAATTTCCTTTGGTTCCTAGACAACGCAAAACTTAACCTTTTTTACTCGTCGCGCGGCTAAAAGCCTGTTTTTCACATTTTCCCCCTCTTGCCAAACAGGACTAAAAATCATAGGTGTTTTCTCACCCTTTTCTGGTCCCCCTTAGGTTAAGTTTGTAAACCCTTTTTCTGCGTCTTTTTTCCAAAAACTGTTTAGGTTAAGTATTCGCCCCTGTGCCACTCCAATCGCATAGGCTGTTTAAGTTTTTGTGTAATTTGTCGTCGGCCTAGTTTTCATGAATTATGTGGCCATCAATAAAAACCTGCCCGTTTTAAGCGTTAAAAACACATCTTAAAACTAACTACTAACCCTAAGTAAGTTAACGTTCTCTAAGACTCTGTTTTTGATGACGGTTCTTCCGCCAGAGGAAGAGCACACAGACAGACAAGCATACACCCCAACACTAAGGCACTTTGGTCCAATTTGTAGTTCATTTTGGCGTTCGATCCATGTTAGACCGCGGTTTGGAGACCCCCGCACAGATTTGGTCATCACATAACTGGAGCCTTGTAAACGGGGCTTGGTTAAAAGCCTGAATCGGTGTAGGGTTTCCGGTGGAACGCGAAAGCGAATTTTGGCTTGGAACAGAGTGCCAGCCCCACAAGGGTATTCAGAGGGTTCCCTTTTTATTGGCCACGCATAAGATTAGGTGTTAAAATACAAACTTACAGTTTTATTCAAAAAAGTTGTTTCCAGTTTAAATTAATAAGCCAATTTTCAGCAGTAGCTAGAACCCCTTCTTCTAATCCCCAGCCGTGACCAAGTGCAAGGTAACAAAGTGGCTCCTCTACGATAGCCTTAGGCAAAAATTTTTTGAAACTCTGCGCTCTCAGCTCCGGAGCTTCATAATTTTAAGTAGTGCTGAGGGTATTGGTCAACGGCGGGAAGCACGGGCAATTGCAGTGACGCCTGTGGTTCCTCCGGCCCCAGTTAGTTTTAGCACGTCAAATTTTGGCGCAACTAGACCGGCGGGGTTGGCGCAAAATCCACGCAGTTACTGGACCGATTGGTCCTTGTTGGAATCTGATTATTCCTCCCCTGGATGACACCCAGGAAGACAGCAAAATGCTGGGTTCCCATTTGTTGAGGCGTGTTGGTTACCAGCGACGACAATTGGCCTACTTGAAAAAACAAGCATGAAAAAAGGGACAGACACATACACAGTCAATGGGCGCACCTGAACAGCATGATTCAGGCTGTCGGGGAGCCATTCGCATACAACAGGCAACGTCAGTTCACTCACTTAACCGGGCTCCCCCTCACCGACGATTTCCAGAGGCCCCCAGATCGTCAGTCAAAGCGCAAAATGGAGAAAAGGAGGAGGAGTTCTTTGGAGCAACTCCACCCCTTTCCGCCCCTTTGGTTCTGGAGGTGTTCCGGAATACGCAAGGGCTAACGGCTGAAGATCTGAGTGGAGTATCGAGAGGCTAGGGTGAGCCCCTTTTTGCAAAAAGAACAACAGGTACATCCCGACACACATCTTAAAAGGGAGGGTTGTGTTGTTACTAACAAGCAAAATCGCATGCCCCTTTGTGTTCCCCAAGATGAAATGTTTCTCAGAAAGTTTCAGAGTCAACAGTAGCAACCACTTTGGAGACTGTGCAGAAAGCCCTCAATGTAATGACCAAGTGTGTTCAGTTGCTGACAGAGAAAAAGGCCGCCAGGATAATAACAGATTCGGGTAAGCCAGCTCTGGTGGGGGCCCCCCTGGTTGCAATCCCAGAGGAGAAACCCCCCAAATTTCCAGCGCCACACCAAAAAGGCAAACTAAAAGTCAAAATTGCTTGGTAAATCCAGGGATCCTGGACGATTTGTAGCTTGGAGGCAGAGTTCCCCAAACCTCAAGCTGGGATAGTCAAATGGTAGCCTCTGGGGCTCTGCAAGGAGTTCAGATACCCCAGCGCAAAACCACGTTACCTAACCCTGTTCAACTGGGTATTTTTGGGGGGAAGACCGTTCCCAGCCCTTCAGCATGTGGTTAGATAAATTTAATCGTATGTGTTTATATGCAGGAGTGCCCGAGGAAGACCGTGTTGGCATGCTCCCCGGGTACTTTGAAGGAGCCAATATGACAGCATATAAAGAACTATCGCTGGGAGTTAAAAACGACTATGGACAGGTGGTAAAGGCCCTTACGCGTAAATTGGAACATATGGTAGGTTCAACCACTGATTTATTGTACCAAAGGAAACAAGCTGTCAACGAATCCCTTTCAGAATATTCAGGACAGATGGGACTCCTTGCAGTCGCCGCCTGACTGGAAAGTGGAGATGGAGGTTCTGCTGATAACTGGGAAGAGGTAAAAACTAGACTTTTTTGGACAGGTTTACTCCCCAAGATCAAGTCAAAATTTGGACTCCAGGAACGCCCAGTCACCTTCGACGAAGCTGTGGACTTGGCAATGCAAGCGGAAGGACTCGTCAAGGAAGCTGAAATGGGTTTGGCAACCTATCCAGCCTCTGACCCCCATGTTTAAGATTTAAGAGGTTGCTCGAGTCAGCCGCCACAGGCAAACATAGTACAAAATTCAGCAGCAACAGGTCATAATTCTCAAAAACAAGTTTGCGCTCAAACAACCCCTTGTCTTCTGAGTGGAGGGCTCCCCCTTTCTTATCCACCCAAAAGGTGGAAAACCGCAATACCCCGCATTCCAACCCAGGCGTGACGAAATCCGAGACCGGTGGACGGTCAGAGGGACAAAACAAGCCCTCGAGACAACGGTCATCCTGGGAATCCTAGTTGGCAAAGTGGTCTCAACCAAAACAACCGTCACGGTCGTAGCAACCGTGGTACTTTTAATAACAACCGTGGTAACGGCAGTAAAAGTTTTAATATCACTCAAAATTTGGGTAATCAACATAACCCCCAGTCTCATGACCTACGTTTACCTGCGCTCATGGATTCCTGGAAAACACTGGACTCCGGTCACAATATTGCTTATAATGATAGTATTTGTAATAATAATAATGTAAACTATGCTAGCGCACAGGGTCAGTTCAATATAAATGCTAGTGGGGGGGTAAAAACAGCATATTTAGTGTGACGGACAACGGAGTCCCTGCCGCCTCAGTGCCACAAATCCTTTCTGCAAGCCCTACTAGGGGTAGTATGGCTTACAGATCGACCTTCGCACAAGCTGTTTCCCTGGAGCGTAGCGACTCCGTTGTATCCACATGTGAGCGGCGGGGTTTGCAGGGAGTGGCAGCCGTACACGCTTTTTTTGGGAATCAAATGCTGGCTTCAAATGCTCAAAACGTAACTGTAAGGGGTAAAAACAAAAGGGTGTATGGGCGCCCCTCTGCAATATTATTAAAAACTAGTCGTCTAGCCGCGGGTGAAGCAAATGATATGATTGGTCCCATTTTAAGTGGCGTGGAAATGCAGTCAAACCCTCACTTAGTTGCTTTTCTCCATTTAGATACTAATCTGGTTAACGATTTCCCCATTATGTCTGAGGACCAGCGTCATCGTTCTGTTTCTAAGGGAGCTAGAGGTGTGCGCAGACGTCGGCAAAGTAGATTGGCGGCCCCGATTGAGAACGTTACCCAGGAAACTGAAACACCAGAGCCAAGGGAGGAGGTGGAAAAATCCCTGGAACCAAGAGCCGTGTCCTCGCGTCCAGCCCATAAGAAGGAGGGTACAACAGGCGCCGGACCCCAACCGGTGGCCGCGAAGGTCAGAGGCCCCTGCTGTTAGGGCGTTTAGGCGTCGCCCCTGCTGTTAGGGAGGAATCCCCTAAGGACCGCCAACCAGCCCAACAGAGCCCCTCTCCTTCTGTACGTTCCGCACCAGCTAGGAGGGAGGCCGCTGATTGAGCCGGGGTACCAACCGGCAGCTGTACATTAGACAAAAAAAAGACTTTTTTACTGTTCTGAGTTCCGAAGCAACACCGCGTCAGAATAGAGTTAGAATTTTTAAAATTAGAGTTGGTTAAGCGTTTTTTCAGGGTTTAGGTTGGCGCCGGCTCTCGTTAAGTTACCCAAGTTTTCTTTGGAAGGGTCTTGTTAGGCTTTTCCTAGGCAACGCAAAACTTAACCGTTTTTACTCGTCACGCAGCTAAAAGCCTTTGTTTTTCACATTTCCCCCCCTTGCCAAACAGGCCCAAAAATTATAGGTGTTTCCTCACCCATTTCTGGTCCCCCCTAGGTTAAGCTCGTAAACCCTTTTTTGCGTCCTTTTTTTCCAAAACTGTTTAGGTTAAGTATTTGCCCCTGTGCCACTTCCATTGCATAGGCTGTTTAAGTTTTTGTGTAATTTGTCGTTGGCCTAGTTTTCATGAATTATGTGGCCATTAATAAAAACCTGCCCATTTTAAGCGTTAAAAATACTTAAAATCTTAAATCTTAAAACTAATTACTAATTCTAGGTAAGATAACGTTTGGTAGGTATATGTGGGTACCTTTAGATGTGAAATATCAGAAGGTCCAATTGCCTTATGTAGATTATGAGGACGACTATCTGGATCATGCTCCCATTGCTATGACTCACGCATGCAATCTAGTGAAAAAGGTACTTTCCAAGGCTCAGGCTTGACAAAAACGCAACTACAATAGATGGGTTCACATTAAACTATTAAACTTTGGAACAGATTGCCCTATGATATAGTTTCCTCAAAGTCCCTTGACATCTTTTGGCATAAACTGTCATGTTTTATAAATTAATTTTTTTTGTGTATTTTATTTTATGTTATTATTTCACTTTCTTTGTATTATACTAACTTGTCGTTGGATTTATATTCTTGTTTTTGTTGTCTTAATTTGGCTTTAAAATTTTTATGAATATAAGTTTTCTTGATCTTTATTTTGAAATGTTTGTGATTCTTTTTTTATGTTGTCATATAAGTATGTTACTTTAACGTGACCTTTACAACAATAAATATTATATTCTATTCTAAACCAGTTAGCGTCAATAGTATCGTTTTAAAACATAATCCAGCCTTAAAACCCACGGATAGTTCTAAGTTTGTTAGCAAATGGACCTTGGGCGAGCAAAAATTGTTCAAAAAATTTGTTCAAAAATTGACGTAACTTAAGGGGCGTTCTATTTAAAAATATGTACCTTATTCACTAAAGGGCCCTTTAGCTAAGCGGCCCCTTATACATAGATAGACAGATAGAACACCTTTATTAAGTACAAACACGTATATGAAACAAAACCAAATAAAATACAAAATAATATAATACAGGTAGATTGTATTGTGTAGAATAAGAGTTTGTTTTTTTTTAAAGCTGAAGCGGGCCAGCCATGGATATTCCATATTACCGCCTACCACCCTATATCAGCACTGTTGTTGATGTAGAATGTTAGTCAAAGGCCCCACCCCTATCAGAGGATTTTAGGGATTAGATGTGAGGTTATATTTAATAATACATTTATTTTACCTATCTCACATCTATTCCCTAGGCCTACGTTTGGTCAATTTGTCTTACCGTGGGAGGAAGGCTTATCTTTTGGTTGCACAATAGTGTATGTAAAGATAAACCTACTCCTCCGGTTGTGGGCTAGGCCGCAATGGCCACACCGTAAGAACCTCAGCCCCTCAGCGCGGCAAGCCAGAATAAGAGTTATATAATACTTAATTAATTAAAACGCTAAGTAGCATATTTTTATAATTTATAAACACAATTACAATTTTATAAATACATTAATATAGACTATACAACATTTTAAAACTGAATACCTTTGTTTTAAATTTTTTGAACATATCAAGTATTTAAATAAAGGGAAAGAGCACACAAAGAGCGACCTATGTGTCTGTCAAACTTCAAAAAATTTTTGAAAATTAACTTTTTTTATTTTATTTTTAAAAGCAGCAAGTGTTTTTAAATTTATGGTTGAAAATTGTAGGCTATTACTGTATTTAGCAGTCCTCACCGGAAAACAGTTAAAATATATATCTTTGTTGGCACTTTTATATTTTACGTTTAAAATTGTGATTTTTTTTCTATATAATTACCATAGCTGAAAAAATCATTGAAAGACAAGTCGTTAAAAATATTCAAAATACTAAAACACATGAATATCATGAATTATATCAAAATGAATCCTGCATTTTTCAAGGGACTTTAGGTTGAAAAAGTCTAAAAGCTGTATATAGGTAAATTTTTTTATTAAAATTACACTTTGCAAAAATGCGTCTTGTAAAAGTCATCTGGACGTTTTCAAAAGAGTCAATATCTTTCAAAAGTTAATGTGACCACACTGGAGAGCAACAACAAGCTTTGACTAGGGCTTTAAAATTTTTTGTTTGAAAAGTTCTTAAAATCATATTCATAACTTTGTATGCTTTTTTATTATATTATCACAGTGTTTTGCACGTTTGACTGATTCACATTTTACAAGATCACTAGCTTCTTTACATTCATTTAAATGCTCATTATTTTATTTTTAAGGGCTGTTTAGGATTTCTATTTCCCATATGAAGTATGAAAAATTTATGGCTTGCAATTTTAAGCTGTCATTTATCTCCCCAGTTAACTAACTTAGCAAGAGAATATTGGAGATCAAAATTATTTTGTTGCTTCTCTCAAACCTGATAGATTTTGACATTGTCAGCAAACATCTTACAAGTGGCACACACAAATTCATCAGGAAGATCGTTTAAAAAGCAAAAATAAGAGGAGTCCAAAAACAAAGCCGTGGGGAACACCTGATATAACGTCTATAAAAACTGAGGTTTCATTATCTATAACTACTCTTTGTATGCGATTAGTTTGCAATTAGAAAACGCATGAATTCAACAAAATAAGTTACCTTGAATCCCATACTAACGTAATTTTATAATTAATTTTTTATAAGATACTGAATCAAATGCTTCACTAAAATCAACATAGACTATATCCAAAATTTTATTGGTATAAAGGGCTTTAATCCAATCACAGAAAGACTCTAATAACTGAGAACAGGTTAATTTTTTACATAGAAATCCATGTTGAAATTGATTTATTAAATTGTTTTGTTTTAAATAATCCAACATTTAATTATAGATAATTGTTTCCATTATTTTACAATTTATACAAGCTAAAAAAATCTGGCGGTAATTATTTGAATCGCTGGCACAATTTTTATACAGTGGAATAATGATAGCTGTAAGCCATACAGGAAGTAGCTTGTGAGTTTTAAAAGAGACATTAAAAATATTTGCAAATGAATCTGCTAAAGAATGCGCCAATTTTTTAAAAATAATAGTTGGGATAATATCAGGGTTTATCATCATATCTTATCATTAGTTTTTCAAAAACACTTACTGAGCCCCTTACTAAATAACCTAAGTGGTTACACTAAACATTAGTGATTTACAGCAGTTTTTGAAGGAAAATGCATAAAATACTTATCAATAAAATATTTAGGTAAATGAGTCTTTTTCAATTTTTTCATTGGATTTTTATTTTGTATCATATTCAGTGTATGATATAAATTGCCTATTTTAAAAGTTTTCAGCCAAAAAAACACCAAAATTTAAATTGAATTGAATTTAAAAAAGGTGACTTACCTTCAATAGTTGGCTTAAATTTTCAACTTATTATGGGATTTAACCAAGTATCTTATTTTTAAAACAATGCGACTTGAGATACATACATTAGCGAGTTTCGAACAACACAAAGAGTTAAGGTAGCCCCAATTTAAGGGGCCCTTTAAGTTAAGGACCCCCGTATCTTCTTTGAACAAATCACATCGCTTTACAATAATAATACATGTTTTCACTGCACCCATTATGCCTGCGCTGAGAAACACCAGTCAAGAATTTTTTGTGTTAAACCTGCTTATCAATAATCGTACTGGTACTGGAACTGAACCAAATTCAGTTCAACAACTAGTATTTTCTAACTTCTTGATTTTTTTTCAGTGCTGGTACCAGTGTTTTTTTTAATTAGAAATTTTAATACAGTGCAGTAAATAGTTTTAAGTTTTAAATAGCAAAACAAAACCAACTATATCACTTACTAAGCTCCAAAGTTTAAAATGATAAACTTAATGAAAACTTTAAATTATGAAACTACAGATAGTTTGATAATTAAAATGGTTCTCACCATGTTTATTGTAAAAACAGAATTAATAGGCCCGGGTGCAGCATCGTCATATTGACGAAAAAAACCTTAAAAATTGTAGAGTAAAATTATTTGATAAATTTAACGATTTAGAAATAGTGGTAGTTGAGATTTTTGGCAAAAACATTTTCTGTAGTTTCTGTTATTACCAACCTCCTAATAGTTGTAAAGAATAAATATCCAAATTATTATGTGAATTCCCGATAAATCTCTCAGAAGTAAATTATCCTGTTGTCATAACAGGCGATTTTAACACACTAGAAAAATCTAGAAAGAGGGTTACCAATCTACCATTCCTCTGTAAAATTTTTGGGCTGATGTTTTTACTCAAGAATCATATTGGCACCTTGCACTGAAACTGGTTATACACATAGAGTATGAAAACACTAACATTGTTGACTTTGCAGAAATATGACAAATTTTTTAAGGAAGGGAGCAAGCAAGCAGTGAAGGAATTGGTGAAGAGAAGGCGGAATAAAAGCGGAGCTTTTCTAAAATTGAAACAACTTTTAATAAAAAAATACCAAAAAACTAGTGTATATAAATAATATTAATTTAAAATTATTAAATTAATTATATTGTAATAATCTAAATGCTTAAAGTTGTATAAAATAATCCTAATAAAATGTATATTATATCTCTGCATAAATTATACTCTCGTATCACTCTCCAATTTTATCCCCCATTTAACGCTGCATATCAAGTTTTTTTGATGCGGGGAATCAAATGGAGGAGTAATATGGGAGTATAATTCAGGGGGAAATATACATTTTAATATTACTGTTTGGGATTATACCCATTAGTTTTTTGCATGTGTCACGCCGATTTATTTTTTAGTGGGAATTTCCAAACCATCAACGGACACGAGTAAGACGCCAAACCAAAAACTGGGTCGAATCGAGATGCATAACTATGATGTTTGTATGTCTGTATGCTCTCCCACTAAAAGGAGTTCCGTTGTCGAACCGAGTTTAGCAGGTAAAGTAAAATCTAACGTTTGCTAGTACTTAATATGCTGTAATTAACGAGAAACTAGGCATGTTTTTATTATTTGCCACAGAACTCATGCACCTAGGTAACTACATTTACAAATAGCCAAAACACCCTACGCAAAGGAAACGGCACATGTTAACTTAAGCCTAAAAAGTAGTTTGGAAAAAGGATGCAAAAACGCAGGCCACTTAACACTAAGGCAGGATTACAAAAAGGGGTGTAGAACACTCTGGACTTTAGAGCTTTTTTGGCGGGACAAAAGGAGGAACAACCAAAAAAGTGGCTTAAACCAATACAGCAAAAATTAGTTAAACAAAACTATGTTACCAAGGAAAGGTTAAACAGGGAACCCCAAAGTTTACCACGCTAAAACCGGAGAGCTGGCGCCGCTAATCTTCAAGTTTTGGGAAAAAACTGGCAAAAACTGGACTTAAAACCAAACTCAGTTTGAACACAGTATTGCGACGGTTCTCATGCTCAGTTACAGTTCCAAAGATGTTCTAGGTTCCAATTTAGTCCCACATTCCAATCGCCGATCGCTTAAGAAATCCCCGTAGGACCGCTGGTAAAATATTGAGGGCCTATTGCAGGTAAAAAAAAATTGGAGCAAAATAACCGGAATTAAAATAAATAAACTCAGGGCAGAAGCTAGGAATATAATCCTGCTTCAAGGTCTTTTGGTTCTTCTGATATTTTTCGCGGCCGGTTGATAAGCTGGAGCATAAAAAACTAACGACATTTTACCGCTGGAGCCGTTTTTATATAACAAAATTTTGCCCCACTAAACCCAGGCCCGGGTGCGCGTGACTGCTTGTCACCACATGTAGAATAAAAAACAACCCAACTGGCAAGAGAAACTGGGTGAGTAGCGCTTGCATAAGTAACCGCGCAACATCGTTTAGCTAGATCTTTTTTAGGTTTAATTTTAAAACAAAAATTAATAAATTTAATTTGAAAAACCACTTTGGGCGCCAACTAATGGGAGAACAAAAAAAGGCGTTATGGAAAATGCTGAAAACACAGCAATTTAAGGCTCCCGCCATATCTTCCCACCGGGACTAAAGCTGTCCCCAGCTACAGGGTATTACTGGCGATAGGACGAGGGGTCCGACTGGCGGTGCCAAAAATTGCTAAATGCCAAGGTTAGACGGAAATTTAAAGAGGGCGTGGACTGGTAACATAGCATGGCAGAAACAAAAGTTAAAACTAAATTAATATGGAAAAATTGAAAAAACAAAAAAAAGAATGGAAAAAGAGTCAAATGGGCTTACACAAGTAATACGGCAATATTTCCAGGTGCCGTGCGGGATGCAGAACCAAAAAAACACCACAGGTAAAAAAACTCATCAACAAGGTCCCCTGCCGGTGGGGCATGTTTTGACTCCAACAGCTGAACTAGAGTGCTAAAAATTGGTAACTTGTGTTACCATAATGCCTTTTTTGGACTTTAAAAAAAAAACAAACTAGTATATCCGTTTTAAACCAAACATTAAAATTTTGCATGGGTTTTTTTAATTTTTTTTATTTTTATCATGCGCTTTTATCACACCCAATGCGCTTAATCCTCATCCAAATCATTCACCGCGGGCACTCCAACTTCCTCGTTTTCATCATCCGAGCCTTCTTCAGGATATGAGGATGGCACAAACTGCAGGGCGGGCTGCTGGGCCGGTGGTGGCAGGGCTGGTGGCTGGGGGCGCGGCACCCCTTGACCCTCGGCATCTTAAACAAAATAATATGTATATTTATTATAGGAAGGAATGCCTATGGAGAAATTTATTGCTCACCTACTTGTGTTACAGAACACGTGTTTGGCTCAAACCTCCACAGAAATTTCACCAGTGTGAACTACGAAGAAATTTGTTGTATTTGAAAATAAATAATAAATAAAATTGTGATATATTTTTGTGATACAAAAAGTGCATGGACACCCACAAAGCAATACACATTGAAATACCCGGTGGAGGCTCCTCAATAGTAACATCCCTCTTTATAATCCCCTCAATGCAAAAACAGGGTGTGTATCCACCCAAACAAACGAAATTAACACAGTAAGTAAAAATAACAAGGTTACATAATTTTAACAAACTAACGCAAGACACAATGAATAAAAATAGGAACAAAACACAGAGCAGGATAGGAACTCCAGAGCCACAATTGTATTTAACCGCTTACTAGACATAACCATATTTACCAACTCAACGACACTGACAGCGGCTCTGTTACATCACTGCCAAGAGACGCCGGCAACACAGATTGCATGCCCTCGCTAAGCGACTGGAATGGAAGTATCAGGAGCAACAGAAAAGTTGTGTGGAGAAAAAAGCTCAAGCCCTCAAGCGCGCCAAGGAGCGGAAACCCAAAGTGGGGCCACTTAAACCCTTGGACAGTTCCGACATTCTTGGGCAGATTTTGGAGACAATGGAGTGCCCGCAGCCCAAGAGTTTTTCTTAACTTATTCTTAGTGATTAATTACTAGCTTGAATTTTAAAATAGACTTCCCATTGTTTGGACATTGATTTTGATAAATAAAATTACAGTGTATTCTTATCAATTTTCTTACCTTTGTGTTCTATCCTGTCTCATTTGGTACTGTCTAGTTTCATATCCCCACCGATTCTTCTTCTCTTATTATTATTGTTCCAGTATAAATATGGTAAATATGGTTATGTGTAGTAAGCGGTTAAATACAATTGTGGCTCCGGAGTTAATATCCTGTTCTGTGTTTTGTTCCTATTTTTATTCATTGTGTCTTGTGTTAGTTCGTTAAAATTATGTAACCTTGTTATTTTTACTTAATGTGTTAATTTTGTTTGGTTGGGTGGATACACTCCCTGTTTTTGCATTGAGGGGATTATAAATAGGGAGGTTACTATTGAGGAGCCTCCACCAGGTAGTTCAATGTGTATTGTTTTGTGGGTGTTCGTGCACTTTTCATATCACAAAAATATATCACAATTTTATTTATTATTTATTTCCAAATACAACAAATTTCTTCCTAGTTCACACTGGTGACAATTCTGTGAAGGCTTGAACCAAACACATGTTCCATAACACAAGTAGGTGAGCAATAAAATTATCCATAAGCATTCCTTCCTATAACAAATATAGATATTATTTTGTTCAAGATGCCAAGGGTCAAGGCGCGCCACGCCCCCAGCCACCAGCCCTGCCACCACCGGCCCAGCAGCCGGCCCTGCAGTTCGTGCCACCCCCATATCCTGGAGGAGGCCCGGATGATGAAGACGAGGAAGTTGGAGTGCCCGCAGTGGATGATTTGGATGAGGATTAAGCGCATTGGGCGTGATAAAAGCGCATGATAAAAAATAAAAAAATTAAAAAAAACCCGCACAAAATTTTAATGTTTGGTTTAAAATGAGTATACTAGTTTGTTTTTTTTTTTTTAAAGTCCAAAAATAGCATTACGGTAACACAAGTTACCAATTTTTAGTACCCTAGTTCAGCTGTCGAAATCAAAACATGCCCCACCGACAGGGGCCTTGTTGATGAGTTTTTTCACTTGAGGAGTTTTTTTTGGTTCGCATCCCCCATGGCACCCAAAAATATTGCCCCATATTACTCCTGTAAGCCCATTTGGCTCTTTTTCCATTCTTTTTTTTGTTTTTTCCATTTTTCCATATTAATTTAGTTTTAACTTTTGTTTCTGCCCCGCTACCTTACCAGTCCACGCCCTCTTAAATTTGGGCATTCAGCAATTTTTGGCACCGCCAGTCAGACCCCTCGTCCTATTGCCGGTAAAACCCTGTAACTGGGGATGGCTTTAGCCAAGGTGGGAAGATATGGCGGGAGCCTTAAATTGCTGTGTTTTCAGCATTTTCCGTAACGCCCCTTTTTGTTCTCCCGTTAGTTGGCGCTCAAAGTGGTTTTTCAAATTAAATTTGTTAATTTTTGTTTTAAAATTAAACCTAAAAAAATCTAGCTAAACAGTGTTGCGCAGTTAATAATGCGAGCGCTACTTGCCCTGTTTCTCTTGCCGGTCACCTGAATTGGTTGTTTTTTATTCTACGTGTGGTGACAAGCAGTCACGCGCATGTGGGCCTGGGTTTGGTGGGGCAAAATTTTGTTATATAAAAACGGCTTCCCCGGTAAAAGGTCTTTATGCTCCAGCTTATCAACCTGCCGCGGAAAATATCAGAAGAACCAGAAGACCTTGAAGCAGGATTATATTCCTAGCTTCTGCCCTGAGTTTATTTATTTTAATTCCAGTTATTTTGCTCCAATTTATTTTTACCTGCAATAGGCCCTTAATATTTTACCAGCGGTAATATGGGGGATTTCTCAAGCGACCGGCGATTGGAACGTGGGACTACATTGGAACCTTGAACATCTTTGGAACTGTAACTGAGCATGAGAACTGTCGCAATACCGCGTTTGAACTGAGTTTGGTTTTAAGTTTAGTTTTTGCCAGTTTTTTCCCAAAACTTGTAGGTTAGCGGCGCCAGCTCCCCGGTTTTAGCGTGGTAAACCTTGGTGTTCCCTGTTTAACCTTTCCTTGGTAATGTAGTTTTGTTTAACTAATTTTTGCTCTATTGGCTTAAGCCACCTTTTTTAGTTGTTCGCCCCCTTGTCCCTGCCAAAAAGGCTCTAAAGTTTGAAGGTGTTCCACACCCCTTTTCATATTCCTGTCTTAGTGTTAAGTGGCCCTGCTTTTTGCATCCTTTTTTAAACTACTTTTTAGGCTTAAGTTAACATGTGCCGTTTCTTTTGCGTAGGGTGTTTCGGCTATTTGTAAATGTAGTTGCCTAGGTGCATGAGTTCTGTGGCAAATAATAAAAACATACCCATTTTCTCATTAATTACAGCATATAAGTACTAACAAACGTTAAATTTTACTTTACCTGCTAAACTCGGTTCGACGACCCAACTTCATTCAGTGGGAGAGCATACAGACATACAAACATCATAGTTATGCATCTCGATTCAACCCAGTCTTTGGTTTGGCATCTGACTCATGTCCGTCAACAGTTTGGGAATTCCCACTAAAGAATATATTG
>JASAMX010013578.1:0-16752 GCA_030248175.1 Microlaimidae sp. YZB2_3 | reverse complement strand
TGCATCTACTTCGTTCAGTTACGTATTGCTGACTCCATGGACAAACAGGAGACGTTTTCATTTCTTAAGTATTTAATTGTTGGCTACTGACTTCTGGCAAACCGATAATTCGAATTATGCATACAATTCGTTTAACAGCCTACAGTAATGTTTTAAAGTAAAAAAATATCACTTTTAAAGACATAATTAAAATAAAATTTTATCATTACAGGTAAAATTTGAGTCGCATAAGTTATGTTTAATTTTTATAAAGATCGATTCAGATTTACAAGCAAAGTTTAAAATTTACAACAAAAACCTTGTTAACCACTTGATATGTCGGACGGAATATATTTAGTCAATAAAAGCTTATATGTTTTTTTAAAGCGCTTATTTTAATTACGTAAACATTTTTTTAACCGGCTGCATTGATGTTTCAAAACGCATTAAATTTTTGAAGTGATTGTAGCTTCATAGTAATCCATATAAAAAAGAGTTTTTTCTGTTTCGATTTTGATAAATTTCCGTCTATTGAAACATTGTACCCCGCAGCGCTCACACGTCACCCAAGATTTATTTCATTTTATTTTTTTAAATATTTTTATTGTTGCCATATGGCTGCTAATTAGTGGTAAGAATATTTTTTCGCTCTTTCCGTTGAAAATTAATAATTTTTATAAAAAGGTAAGGAATCATAATTTAAACCAAAAAAATAACCACAAGAGAATGTGTATTACTGAATGAAGTTACTTAATATGTAATTCAGTAAGGAAAAAAAGTGTCACACAAGTACCCCAGTACCTAATGCGTAACTTAGAAAAAAACTGGTCGTTTTTCACATGAACAGAGGTTTAACTACGGGCAATAGAGCATATTCGAGAATGAAATTCAGGTGCGGGGGGCAATTTAGCATCTACGTGCAAAAAATCAGCTCCAAATATTCACCACAGGAAAAAATTTTTGGGGGACCCCAAAAAAAAAAAAAAAACAAAAAAAAGTTAAGCAAATTAAGCTTTTTAGTATGAAATTCAGGTATGTTTAGCAAAAGTTTTTAGGTTTTTAATATCAGAAAAATATGGGTAATATTTTAGTTATGTAAAATGTTTAGATTTTTAATTGGCTAAAAAACTATTGAAGGTTTTGTTGATTTCGATGACGCCATCAACAACGGTTAACCGCGCAGTGACTTAACCCATTTAATATAAGGGAAAGAGCGCTCCGCGCTCTTCCCTGATTTACACGTAATGTGGAACCTAATGATAAGCATATGTATACATATTTTATTTAGCATACGTTAGCATATTTAAAAAAATTATGCCTACGTATACATTTTGTTTAAAGGCCTTCGGAGCTATTCACCTTTGAATTAATCAGAAAAAATCGAGTTTTTGTGTTGTGTAAGTATAGTATGTAGATTTACCTTTAAAAACAGCTTTTATCGGTGTGTGAATTAGTTTTTTCTTGATTAATTTTTCTAAGTGGTTTGTGGATCTAAATAATTCGTCTAGCTTTTTTTTCAAAAAAAATTAATTCTAAAATCACTGTTTTTTTTCTTCCTTGTCTAATTCTTTTATTCGAATCTTTTTGTTTTTGACTTTTTCTTATAATTTTTTCCCGCTTTTTAGTTTTTTTTTACAATGAGGCTGGGACTTATGACGGGTGAATTTAAAATTTTTTTAATTGACGCCACTGAGAAAATTTTGTTTCTTTCGTGTTTGTAGATGGGTGTTTGTTTTTAAAAAAAATTTCTACAGATTAAATGAAATTCGCGATAAGAAATGTTTTGGTGCTTGGAAAAATTTACCTCGTAAGGCAGGAGTATCCTTTTAGTCTTCAGTTAGTATTTTTGAAAAAGGGTTTATTTCGAAAATGTCACGAAAATCTTTCTCAGGCGAAAGTATTTTTTCTGGTTTTGAGTTTTTTTAGATTTTTAAAATTTTGAAAGATGAGTTTTTTTTGTTTAAATGAACTGCGTCATATGTTAGTGGTTTTTCTATCAATGTGTAAAATTTTCATTGGAAAAAGTCAAACGGAAATCATTAGAATGACTATATTTATTCAGCTATTGAACGGCTAGTTTCTGAAAGCAAAAGGTTTTTTGATCTTTAATTAGCTAAACTTAGCACCTGGCTTATGAACTTGCTCATTGAATAAAAAAATTGACTATGCTAATGATTATTTTTTTATTCGGTCAACCCATTGTTACTCGCCTATAGTCGAAAGTATTGAAATTTCAAAACCATATGCTCAAAGCAATTTTTGACAATAGCGAAATCGCCACTTTTTAAATTTAGAGCTGTTTCGTGCACACGTATATAAAAAACAACCTTCTAGTTGAAAAAGTGGGAATTTGGCGATTGTCAAACATTGCCGTGAGCATGATTTTTTCAATTACCATTCTTTCCAACTTTAAAAGAACTACAAAGAGGTGATGTAATTGTTTCACTAAATAAAAAGATTATCATTATCGTTGGTCGACACTTTTTTTATTTAATGAGCAAATTACACAAGCGGAATGTGAAATTGCTATGAGTTACATTCTTCAACCTCAGAAGATTAGTCCACATCTTTTCTAAACATACGTCTGGGATGGGTGAAATCCTTTCTTTTTCCTGCTCTATTCTTAGAGCATTTTTCGAAGTTGGTCAATAACAAAAAAAAAATATTATTTAAATTATTAAAATTTGTGCATACCTCCAACTTTATTCTACTAAAATTAAAGTCGAGAGATTTTTTCTACTAAATTATTAATATTTCAACAATCAATTAGTTTAAACAAACAATTAAGGTGTCGAATATAAAGATAGAAATCAGGCTTGTGTTTGTACGTATTAGCCAATTTTTTTTATTTACAACATCCTTCAAAAAAATTGTGTTTTTTTCGGTTGATTTAACATTTTTAATTGTTTTGAATATTATATATATGTGAGAAATTTAAATGTTTTTGATTGTGGTTTTTTAACTAAAAGTTATTGAAGTAAGATAAAAATCTTAGTATACTACATACATACTGTATAAACGTAACTCAGTCATATTCGAATAACTGAATTAAATTAGCATTTTGCAAGTCGTATTATATGTAAGGTGATAATATTGTATTTTTAATCTATAGAAAAACATGTTATGGCTATAAAGAACATGAATAATATTTGTAAAAACTTTTTTTATAATAATACTCTTTTTAAAGAAATTAAAACCAGTACATTTTAAAAAATTGCAGAGGTCAACATATTTATGTAGTATATTAATTTTTTAGACATATATAAATTTTTGAAAGCTACAAATTTACAGATTAAATAACTTTATTAAAACTGTATAATATATTTCAATAAAACTGTAGAAAAGCTCTAATATATTCTTTTTATTCTCTTCTTTATATTTCAAAAGCGTCTCCCCAAAAACTTTTTATATTGAATAGAATTTAAGCTTCTAAACTGGATTAGTTGAGGAAGCAGAGTTTTTTCAGCAGGCGCTGGAAAGCCTGCCTGAAGTCCGGACTGAAAATTGTATAAATCACAGGGTTTATGGCGGAGTTTAAGTAGCCGAGCCAGAGGAACACGCTCTCCATGACTGGATTGAAGCCGCATTTCTCTCGGCAAATCGGGCGCGCCAAAGCGAGCGAGAAAAACGGCAGCCAACAACCGACAAACGTGCCGGTAATGATTGCCAGGGTGCGGAAAGCTTTCCGCTCCCGTTGAGCTTCCGGACTCTCCCGATTCCGTTTCTGCTTCATGGCTTTGAGAATCGGCGTCTTGGATGGATTTTTTGCACCGGTTCCCGACTCCCCGCTGTCCAGCTGGGTGGTTTCCATCTGGATGTCCGCGGCCCCGTTACGGAGGTCCATACCGGACACCTCGGAGTCCCCGTCTTCGGGAGTGGTGGAGGAGAGGGAGAGGGACTCCTCCACGGCCCGCGGGGCCAGCAGGCCGCTATGGCTGCCGGGCGTGAGCGAGAGAATGTGCGGAGCGTCCGCGGTGTTGAGCCGGTGTTGGGTGTGGCACAGGGCGGTGTTGTTGGTGACGGCACTGGTCTGACTCTGGGCCACGTTGGAGGCCCGCCGCTCCCTGGTTTTCCGAATACGCTTTTTGGCGGCCTTGAAAATGTGCCAATAGACCACTATGATCAATATCAAAGGCAAAATAAACGCGGTGATAGTGGAGAAGACCTGATAACCGACGTCCTGCGATATCAGACAGGTCAACTCGTTCTCCACGCGCTCGTTGAACTTGGCGTCCTTCAGTCCCATCATTGGGGCGGTGGAAATCAGAACGGAAATAATCCAAACCACCATGAGCATTATACCTATACGCTTGGGCGTGCGTTTCTGCATGTACAAAATGTCAGTTATGGACCAATAGCGGTCCAGAGCGATGGCGACCAGATGGAGAATGGAAGAGGTGCAGGCCATCACGTCCATCGTGATCCAGAAATCGCACACGCGCACGCCCATGTTCCAAGACAATTGGATCTCATAAACAGTAGCCAGAGGGCTGACGACAACGCCAACCAGCAAGTCGGCAACCCCCAGCGAACCGATCAGGTAATACTGAGGCCTTTGCAGATCTTTCTCCAGTAATATGGCAAGAATGACGAATAGATTTCCAATTACCATGACCAAGATAATAATGGCAAGGATCAATGCAATAGTCACCATCTCCCATACTTCTCTCGTGTCTGTTACGTTCATAGTGTTCCATGCCTGTTCTGTTCCATTCATGCTTGCAGCGTATCAAATATATATTGCTATTGTATTTATTTTTGTTTGACTTCAGTACTTATGTGACATAAAAAAATAAGTATTTGAAGTAAGTAATATCTATAAATTTGCATGTCCTGACAACAAAATAATCTTATATAGACTCAATATAAGTCAAAATTGAAGAAGATTGATTGAAGAAAATTATTCATAAACAAATTGATCCAAATTTTAAATATATGAAGTAAATAATAAAATATAAATTTGCATGTTCTGACAACAAAATGATCTGATATAGAATCATTATAAGTTCAAATGGAAGCAGATTGGCTAAAAAAAATTGATCATATGAAGACTTGATCACCAAAAATTTTTCGAATACAGGAAATAAAGCTTGTAGTGTAAATACTGGACCGATTGCGTTAACTGATTAAAAAAGCATACATATTAAAATTATGCAGCAATAGCACCATGGTTACATCCTGCGTAAGTTAGAAGTTGATCCAGCCTATAAAATATAAAATACAGTAAAACATAAATAACACGAAAATTTTGAAAATTAACATGAAAATATAGAATTTAAAAATACATAATATTATAAATAGTAGCATGCTTTTTTATAAGTTTTTGCGGAAGGAACTTTTATATCTTTAATAACAAAAAAAATAATTTAATTAAATTATGGCCGAAATTTACTTTACGCAACACACCACATTGTGGATGGCGGAGAAAAAAATAGAAATATAGTTTTAAGTGCATCGTAAAAATTATCATGGCATAACAAGCAAATTGTTTAGAGGACGTATTATTATATTGGCGTCCGATTCCGATGCCACGCCATAAATCACGGCAATGGGTTGATCTCCAATGCGTAAAAAATGACTGGGTCCGTTTTTCTTAAATTAAACAACTGAAAAGTGTAATTTTTTTTAAAATGAAAAGTTCTAATTTCTTATTTCGAACTAACACAATAGAATAGAACAATTATTTTTAAGCTTATTCTAGGTTGCATAATTTTTGAGCTCATGACTAAAAATAAAATTTTTCAAAAATGAGAAAAAAACATTTTGTTTTAAAATTTTTTTCGATGTTATGGTAAGTAATTTAAGCAGCAAGGGCATATAATGTAGGATTATTTTAAGCTCCAAAACAGCAAATAGGCTAAAAATACAGTATTAATAAATAAAAACAAAAAAATAAATTAAGTTTTAAAGGGTTGCACAAAATATAGCATTTTAGCTTTCTAGGGTTTATGGCGTTTTTGGATCTTACGGAATTCATTTATTTGTAATAGATTTCCTTTTATTGACCTTTTGAAATCCTTTTGTTCGAAATATAAAAAGCACTAAGAGCACGGTAGTCGGTTGGGGTCATTGTACACAATGTTATGGTTTATTAGACCGAAAACTGTACTTTTTAATGGTTGTATGGAACTGTACTCCGAAGCAAAAACTTAACTGACTATTATCTCCATAACAAAAGATGCGATCTTTAGAAAAAACTTTTATATGTGCATAAATTAAAAACACAAGCTGCACACTTTTTTAACTGTCGATCGCATAAAATTCAAACAGGCAAAATATATAGTTGAAATTGTGATTTCAATCAACGTTGTTTTTTGAAAATTTTATTATTGACTTTAAGGCTAAGTCCACACAATAGTGTTAATGAAAAATGCTGCGACAGGGGGTTCGTTCAGGTAATTTCAATTATACAAAATCGCAGCATACACATTCCACATTACTTATTTTTACAAAGATTAAAAAAAATGGAGTGTAAATGTAAGGGCTATATATTAAACTATAGGTGTTTAAGATAAATGAAAACCCGTTAATAATGGTTTTTGGCTCACTGAATTTTTGTTTACTAAATATTACTCAAATTCATTTAATTGATGCATTGGTCTGTTAATTTATTTAGGAGACCGGTTCTTGTATACTAATGCACAATCTATTCCTTTTATATCAGGTTACACAGAAAAAAATATTTATGATTAAAACAATTAAATTCAAAAAATTTTAAAAATTAATTAATTTAATAGAATTAACAAGTTATTAAGAAGAATACTAATTCATTGAAAACAGTTTGTTTAGGTATAACATTTCAAAATAAAGCAATAATTTAGCAGGAACGAATATTGATAAGACGTTGTAAAAATAACGTTTAGCAACCAAAAAACCTGTGTTTTAAATTTTTTTTATTATTAAAAAAATACAGCATTAAAAAAACATTTTCCTTGGTTTTTTTTTCGTTTGCAGTGTTTTATGAGTTTTAAAATCAACATTTTCATTTATTTTTAAAAAGGTGAATAGAAAAAGTGGGACATCATCCTATACGGTTTTTATCGAAAATTATAAAACAGTTTAAAAAAACATGCCACAAAATACAACAAATGAAAACCAGATGTTTTTAAAATGATCCTATTCATTTAGTAGCTGTTGAAATTAATTAAAATTAAAAACTTACGGTTTTTAAAATTTGGTTTTAGTGTAAAAAAAATTTTATTAATATTTGTTCAGCAAAACTACTTTATTTTGAAAGATGTTACCCGAAAACAAGCTGTTTTTATTAAAAAAATAAATTGCACAAACTAGCTAACCAAATGAGCGATTACCTTCAAGGCGGCAGACTCTTAGATCAAGGTATGAACTCAACTAAACATTAATTTCAATAGTTGCTAAAAATATTTCAGATATCTGGGCCTTAGAAGACTAAGCCCGGAACAATTTTTGTCTAAAGTGTCCAAAAAACAAAAACTAAAAGTTTAATTTTGAGGAGCCTAAGAGCGTTTTTTTTTAATTTAAATTTTTTTTGTATATTTCTTCTCGAGTGCAAAATGCGAAAAATACTAGAAAAAGGCTTAAAATCACCCATAATCAAAGTTTTGTTTTGTCGTTTCACACTTAGGACGAAATATGAACCAGAGTTAAGACTTCATTACATGTTTCTACCGAATTTTTAATGCTTATTTTAAGTTGCGGCTGGGAACTTTATTAAAAACACAATAAGTAGCAGTAGGACTAAAACGATCAAAAATCTGATCAAAATTTTTTTAAACAAAAAAAGGAGTAAAAAACTTTTTTTTAAAAAACTATTTACCCACTAAAATTTTTTTAGAAATTTTTGATCGATTTAATTGAAAGCTAATTGTTAAAAATCAGAGCGTATACATGAACCAAGCAAAAAATTAACAATAAGGGTTCTTAAAAACGACCTGCTGGCAGGGAGCTTAAAAAAGCCTTGGAACCCAAAAGCTAAATTTAATTTTTAAAGATCCAGTAGTGAACCATTGGGTATGCACTCTTAGTATTTTAAGGCTCTGGCAACTAGTGTTGTAAAAGTATTGATTTTGGATTATTTTAAGTAAAAGTAATTTGAAAAATTTTAATTTAAGTAAAGTAAAAGTAAAAGTAATTTTTGAGTTTGGTCAAAATTTTATTTAAGTAAAGTAAAAGTAAGACCTATTTTTTTAAGTAAAAATAAGAGTAAAAATATAATAAAAGTAATTTTGAAACGGAGAAAAACACCGGTTTTTTGAGCTCCAGAGCTCCGTTCTAAAGTTTTTTTGTTAATTTTATGTATAAGTTATCATTTAAATAAGTTTTTTAGTCAAAATAAATGGTTTCAGAGTGTTAGCGGCTTAAAAAATCATGTTCAGCCATTCACTTTACAACAAGCCCTCAGGAAATCTCCCATTGAAATTACTTAAATTTTACTTCAATTAATTTAAGTATTTGCTTTAAAAAATCCGAGTAAGAGTAAAAGTAAAAGTATTTGAAATTTCAAAAGTCGAGTAAGAGTAAAAGGAAAAGTATTTGAAATTTCAAAATTCGAGTAAAAGTAAAAGTAAAAATAATCCAAAATCCGTTACTTTTATTACTTTAAGTAAAAGTAAAAGTTACTTTTTACAACACTACTGCCAACTAAACGTTTTTCAACAACTCTGTTTGTTAATTTTACTCTGATATACAAATCTGTTATACATTCCTTGTTATACCCTGATAATAAAGTCAGCCTTCACTGCAATCACGATATTCAGAACCCTTTCATTTAAAGGAAAGTTGTTCAGTATTAATGATGTTCACAGAGTTATGACGTTATAAAATCATTTTTAGCCAAGGGTTTGGGAAGAAAATCGAGATCTTTCATTCATTGGAGATCCAATTTTTTTCCTATTCGCTTATTGGCTGAAAGAGATTCTAACAGCTCCTCCCGCAACCATTCCAACAGAAAAAAACATATATGACGTGATGACGAATACTATATGACATATTGAGAGTTTTTATAATCTTGACGTGATCTCCCAACGATCCACCAGATTGGATCAACGATCCTTTTTGGATGCAAATTGAACAACTGAATGCAGCTGAATAAGTTTAAAATTTATGAGTGCTTGCAAGATGATCTATTAAACAGTTTTGAATCAGAAATAAGTTAAACATTGCAAAACAATAAATCACGACAATGGCTATATATCAAAAAAAAAAAGATAAAAAATTTTTTCTTAAAAGACACCATTTTTCACCACTAATAACCAAAAAAACTAAAAGAAAGGTAAAAACCATTCATTTTATTAATTTTTCGTACAGTCAAGAATAGATGAAAATTAATTAATATTAATTAATTTTCATGTATTCTTGGTACAGGACAATATTCTAATGTTTGTTGTATAAAATCGCACATGAGATTTTTAAACAGTATTTTGTCGGTATCATGGCAAAATGAGTCAGGATTGTGATAAATTACTGGTAACTGTGACTCTTTTTACTTTTCACCACAGAAATACTATGGAGAATCACAACGGTTAATTCAATGTACACAAAGGTCTCGAAAAAATTTAAAAATAATTTGTATATGACTTTGTTTACAAAAAAAACACGACCATACTACGCGAAAATAACATAAACATAAAACAATTTTTCTTAAAAAACAGCAGCTAGTTGTGAATATTTGTTTCTTATTTATTTTTTTAGTCTTATACAAATTATTTTCAATTCTTCTCGAGACCTTTGTGTACATTGAATTAATCGTCGTGATTCTTCATAAAAGTTATGAGTATAAATCACGTTGCGCTCATACTGTTTGTGACTCTTTCTGGCGTAGTAAGAACGATTTATAACCTTCAACGCGCCAACGTGGACGGCCTCACTTTGCGTGGCTACGTATCCCCTCGTTTCGCGTGGCAACGTTGCATCGCTCGGCGTGGCAACGTTGCATCGCTCGGCGTGGCAACGTTGCACGGCTCGGTGTGGCTTTTCCCCGTGGTCCCCTCGATCTTTTCCAGAAAAAAAACAACCAAAAAAGACAAAAAACTTGGAGAACAGACACGAAAAACTTGGCTGTCCACTTTTTTTCTATATTCATGACACGACGGGTGCGGCGGCGTGGAGGCGTCGAGCGTGGCCACACCGACGTGTTTACGGCACCACGCCACGAAATACTTAAATAAATCTGCGTGTAATACCTAGATAAAAAATAAAAATATGCTGGTTGGTACCTTGCGTTGTAGTATTTTTAGAATTTAACGTACCATCTCTAAATTTTTTTATTAATAGTTTATAATAAAACCTATAGGAAAATTAGAGCTGGCTCACCTCGATGATTTGCAGTAATGATTCGATAATTTAACAACAAAACAATTGTAAAGTTTGAGCAAAAACATTTATTAGTTACAAAAAAATAACTACCCTATTTAACAATTATTAATCAGATTAAACATTTTAAAACAGAAATGTCATTTTCAACAGCTAAAGGCTAAAACTCAATAATTTTGTGTATTTTGTCAAAAGCGGGATTTAAAACAAAATCTACTTTTTAATTCGTTTACAAATTAATGTCAATATAGCACGATTTCAATGGGTTCTCTCATGTCCATCAAATTTTATAAGGTAACTCAAATATAAGATTTAGCCATAAGCTTTTTGTTTAAAGTTTTATATTATAAACAAATTAATATAACAGAATACATGAAATTTTATTTATTAAAAAAAGAAGAAGAATAATACAAAATATATGGGATATCTGTGAATCCTAACGACATGCATAAATGTTTTATTATTTTTTTAAATTTGTTTTAAAAAAAACACATGCATACGTAATTAGAATCCACAGATATCTCCGTTTCTTATTTGATATTTTTAATTCATATTATTTTTATATATTCATGATATAACGTAAACTTTTAAAAGTTTTTTGCTTCGGTTAAAATCTGCCGAATAAAACAATAGCTCATACAGGCTCACTCAATGTTTGATTTTCAATTTGTTATTTTTTACTGAGAGCAAATAATTCGCTTACCTAACGTGTTCAGTATTTTAATACGGCAGAATTTGTTTATTTTTGAAATGTCAAAATACGTTTTTTATAAATTTCCCGAATTTTTTTACTGGAAATAACGCATATGGGTAATTTCAAAAGTTTCATGATGCAAAAAACTTACTGACGACAAAATTTTTTTGATTCACTTAATTCGCATAAATGTTTTAGGAGGTTTCATTTATTATAAAAAATCAAAAGTAGTATACTATTTTTCGAAAAAAACGCAGAATAATTTCTGAAAATCCAAAACACCGTACATGCGAAAATAGCATATGAAGCAAGTATCAATTCGGTTCTTTTACAAAAACTGTTTTTAGATGCCCTAGTTATAATGTATTAACATTTCTTATTATATAAGCTGCTTATATAAATACTGCACAGACGTATAGGAGATTAAAAGAAAATATTTTTTTAAAGTTATTTTTCATGTTTCATTTAACATTTGAAATGTTGACTTTAGTAGATTAACAACACGAAAAAACATATGTGACAGGTTTAGTTTATTACACACGGTATTTTTTACACGTAAAAAATGTTGAAAAAAAATATTTTTTTTATTTTTTCGACATAATGTATAAGCAATAAAAATATCAATGTTAATTTCGTCAAAAAATTATCGAAACTTAAACAGTTCCTAAGGTAATCTAAAAAGTACTGCTCCCTATATTTTCCTTAAAAATTTTTGATATTGGTGACAGTTATAAGACCAAGTCCAAAGGTTTAACGAATTAGACACAGCCTAGACGGGGATTGTAAATTCTTTAGTCGATAAAAAGCGTTAATGGTGCGGAGTCAAACTTTTTGTTTTCAATGTTGATAATTTTTGTGAAAAAGTTACCCCTGCCCCCAATAGCCCGCAAAAATTTTTTCAACAAAATATCTCCAAAGGTTCAGGAGTTATGACCCCCCAAAAATGACGTTTTTCGACAATTCTGTACGTGACAAATTGCTCAATGGGTATAACGATTCACGTTACAAATTATACACTCGAAGAGAGCGGCTACTTTTTACTTTAATTTGATACCTTAATTGTTAAGAGTGGTACAATATTTGTCGAAATATTGCGTTTCCTGTACAAAAAACCCGCAAATTTTCGTTAAAACACCAAACGACGGCAGTTATTTTGTGAAGTTTGCCTAACCTTTCTTTCCTTCCCTTCGTGTTTTTGGCAAAAAAAATCGAGGGTTTTTGTACAAAAAACGCAATATCTCGACAAAAACTGCATCAATTTTAACGATCAATGTATCAATTTAAAGTAGAAGGTAGCCGCTTTCTTTGAGTACATAATTTGTAACTTAAATCGTTATAGCCCAATTGAGCAATCTTTCACGTACAGAATTGTCAAAAAAACGCCATTTTTGTGGGGGTCATAACTCCTGAACCACTGGAGATATTTTGTTGAAAAAATTTTTTTGTGCTATTAGGGGCAGGCGTAAGGTTTTCACAAAAATTATCTAAATCGATAACAAAAAGTTTGACTCCGCACCCCACCTTTAAGTCTATGATATGAACTTTAAAAATAAATATATATAAATGAAAGGAAGGCAAATAAAGCAAAGTCGAAAAAAACTAATGTTGACGACAAAATACGTTTAATTGGTTATTTAGATCGAAATCGTAAAAATGGCCAACGCATTTTGACTATAGGAAAACTGATTTAACTTCGACCCGCCTTAATTTCGGCCAGCGGATGTTATTTTTGCGTAAGTTATGAAATAAGCTGTGTATGGTTAGACTGCCATGTCATTTTATCTAGCCATACGCAGTTTATTTCATAACTTTGTGCATGGCAAAAATAACAGCTGGTGGCGGCCAAAATTAAGGCTGGCCAAATTTAAGTTAGTTTTTCTACCCACAAAATATTGAATTGAATAGGGTTTCAAACTAATTAAAAATACTTTTCTGAGATTTACTATTTTCAAAAAAAAAATAACGTTTTTTCCATTATTAATTCGGATTTTTCCTGTTTTAAGTGGTTTTACATGACTCTTTTAATTCAAGGAGGAAAATAAAAATTGTTGTGCTGCCCTAAAAATTTTTTTTAAAACTCAGTATAACTTTCGTGTAACTACGAACGAACGTAATTTGCATGAAATATAATAAAATTTAATAAAATACGTAATAATAATAATAATAATAATAATAATAATAATAATAATAATAATAATAATAATAATAATAATAATAATAATAATAATAATAATAATAATAATAATAATAATAATAATAATAATAATAATAATAATAATAATAATAATAATAATAATAATAATAATAATAATAATAATAATAATAATAATAATAATAATAATAATAATAATAATAATAATCCTTAAAAAAATAAAAATTAAAAAAATATTACTTAGACTTATAAAAAGATTTTTTTATTTATAATAATAATAATAATAATAATCCTTAAAAAAATAAAAATTAAAAAAATTAATTATACTTATAATAAGATTTTTTTAATTATAATAATAATAATAATAATAATAATAATAATAATAATAATAATAATAATAATAATAATAATAATAATAATAATAATAATAATAATAATAATAATAATAATAATAATAATAATAATAATAATAATAATAATAATAATATTATAATAATAATAATAATAATAATAATATTAATAATAATAATAATAATAATATAATAATATAATAATAATAATAATGAACACAAAAAAATTTAGGTTAAAAGCGTAGATAGGTCGAGTGCTTACGACAACCAGACTCTAAGGCCTTTATTTTACGCACACCGGAGTGGGAGTGACAAGGGCAAACCCCATTCACACCGCAGCGAGAGGTCACAATATAACGGTGTAAACGAGCGCGGAACACGTTGTCACTTGTCATTCCGAAGTGAACCACCCTTTATACCGTACAACTTGTATTATTGTTAGCATTTTAAACATCCAAATCATTTAGAGTGTAGCTATTATAAAACTAAATTATCCATTACATAGTTTATTATACATATAGTCTTTCAGTTTAGCATTTGCCTTTGGGCTCTCGGTTGGACATTATTTAAGGATCAATCAAATTATTACAAATTATAAACATTTTAAAATAATTCTATTTCACATTCTAATAGTTTTCTATTAAGGAAATATAAGTTATGAAAGCTTTAATAACAGGATCGGAAGAGCATTTTTACCTTTGAAAATATCGTCGTTTACTACGGCAAAATAAGCCACTGTCATTATAGAATACAAGTGACCGTGACTCATTCTGTAGTTCATAGGTTCCTGTTCTAAATTTAAAATGAGTCACAGGCACACATATTTTATACGAACTGTGGTTTATTTTGCCGTAGTAGCGACGATATACGGGAATTTCACGAATCACCCCTACTGTTACTTACTACACAATGAAATCCAGCTTCAATTTAAAATCTCAACCGTTTTTAAAAAAACATTAGGTATAATAATTGTTTGGAGACGGAAGTGGAAATTTAAGTGATCTTCCTGCCATCCAATATCTAACTCCGGAGCTCGGTCATTTAAATCGGAGAGTTACGAAGCTCCGGAGGTTAGGAATCCGTGGAACAGCACTAGAATTCACAAGCCGACGTGAATTTTATGAAAATTTAAAATACTGAAACGTGGATTCCCGAATAAGAAATCGTCTTGGCGTTTAAAAAATTTTCAACGATTTCTATACGAATTGAAATATATATGGCTTTAATTTTCCCATACTTTCGATACTACGTTGGTCATTTTTCAATATAAATTCTATTTATTTCATGGTTTTTAAACCAAGAAAAACTGCGCGGGGCCACAACAGACCAAATCCTCTACGACTAATAACATTAAAAAGCGTTTTGTAAATCTGGCGGAAATTGTCAGGAGTTTTTTTTTTATTTTTAACGAATCGCCATAAAACATTCCTCTGGAAGGTTAGTTAGCAAATGAATAAAATTTAAAACTTTGAATGAAATTCCTAAAAAAATCGTTCGTGCCATTTAAATAAAAAAAATACGTGAATTTAAACAGAAATAGGCGATAGTTTAAAACTTTTTGAAAAGGAAAAAAAAACAAAATTCCTTGGTACCTCATTAAAAACAGACAGTTCGAGCCATTTATGAAAACCCAAAAAAGTTTTAACCAAATTTAATACAAAATGTTGTTTTAAAAAACTAAATACTGTTAACATAGGAATAAGTAACACACATTTTTATTATTTTTGGTTTTCATTTTTCTCTATCAAACTGCATAAATCAAATGATAGAATTTAGAGCCTATTAATTAATTGCCGTCAGTAATTAAAACAAAAATTATTGATACACCAGTTGACAATAAAGCTTTTAAACAAGCGAAACCAAAATCCAAGCAAGCATAAAACAAATTCAATTTGAAATTCTAAACTAAAAGTTAAGCTAAAATTTTATAAACCAATAAAATTCAATTTTTAGATCTAAAATTTTTTAAACTCTATAAATGTTTTTGCAGCTTCATTGACCATGCCTTTAAATTACTAATTTAAAGGGTGGACCTCCGGTGCTCTGGAGCAAAATATTTGGGATATTTGGAAGTAGGAAAAAATTTGTAGATTTTAAACCCAAAATCGGAAAGCTGGAAGGCACCAAAATTAAAACTTGAAACCATAAAATTTTGAAAGCCATTTTTTATTGCAGTGCTAAATTTCCATAATTTTGCAACTGCTGTAAACTCACCACTTCAATTTAGGATCGATGGAGGCGAGGGAACTTGGAGCCAAAAATACAAAGCTTGGAGCAGTAAATGGGAACTTAGAGCCGAAAGTAAACTTTACAATTGAACGCTAAAACCTATACCTTAGCCTAAGCGAATCCTAAATCTAAGCCCAACCCAATTTTTTAAAAGGCTTTAAGTTTCCAAAAATTTTCGAAATCCCCGTGTTCCCTGCTTTCGGCTCTAAAAACCCCGTGCCAAAACCTTAAAAGTTATCTATTTTTAAAGCAGTTTATACTTATATCCACTATTTCCTATTTTTGTGTGTTTGTGCCGCAGGGATCTGACTTCCTATAAGTATAGACTATAAACTAAATTTCAATAACTTGCTTGCACGGCTGAGACCGTGCTTTAAAATGCAAAATCTTGCTAATACCGACTAAAAAAATTATATATGGAACGCTAAATGCAACAGGACCTACAGTTTGACACAATACATTCTATTTACCACAATAAATCTATTCCAAAAAAATTTTTAAAAAATAATTATTTTGAAGTTTAATATTTTTTATGTAATCATTTAGATTACCACATTCAAACCTTAAGACTTCAAAAAGATTTAGATAGAATACACAGCTGGTCACATGACTGGCAATTGCAATTATCAGATCCTAAATGTGAAGTTCTTCATATTCGAAATCATAGCAAAGAGTTAATTTGTAAATATAAGCTTGGTAATAACGTATTTGGAACTGCAGAATTGGTGCGTGACCTAGGTGTTTATATATCCCATGATATGAAATTCTCTAAACACTGTGAAATCACAGCAAAAAAAGCTTCAAGAGGGATATCACTAATTTTAAGAACATTCAGTTCAAACTCTAGAATTAATCTTCTCAGAGCATATAAGTCCTATGTTAGACCAATTCTGGAGTATGCTAGTGCAGTTTGGAACCCCTATTTACAAAAAGATATAAACATTTTGGAAAAAGTTCAACAAAATTTCGCTAGACAGTTGTTTTATAAATGCAAATTGTTACCTGTTGGTTATGAACAAAGACTGGATTACTAGGTTTATAAAGATTAAAAGACCGAA
>JASAMX010013577.1:0-17786 GCA_030248175.1 Microlaimidae sp. YZB2_3 | reverse complement strand
CTACTTTAAAAATTTATTTTTCCAAAAACAAAACTTACCATATTGTGTAGTTTGTGTCTTTGTAGAATTTATCATTGCTGTATCCGAAAGTAATATTGATGGCATGAATGCTTAATTTATTTAAATCTTTGTAGTAAGCAGATTGTATATTGCGCAACACAGTTATATTTCCGGCAGAGAGTTGTTGGAGTGTTGAATGGCTAGTCTGTGTCAAACTATTCACCTTCCCTGATGCGTCTTTATAACATATGGGTTTCCACAGAGCGTAGCTACTCTTTTTTGGGTATGTGATTTCGATCGCCTAAACTAATTAGTTAATTAAAAAAAAACGTCACTTTACTTTATTGTTTACTTGCTAGATAATATAATTTTAACGCCAACTCTATTCATAGGTTTTTTGGTCAGGTCCGCTAAAGGAGGGCACCTCCGTGTTGGAGGCCAATATTTTTAGAGGGGGGGTACGACCTGGTGTGGGAGATTTCAAATTTAGATGAGGTCCAGGGGGGATTCTGATTTTTTAACAAAGTTTGTTTTAAATCAATAATTTAAGTGTTTTTAGGTCTAATATTGCATTTTATATACTAAAACAGCCTATTTAGGACTAAAAAAATGTATATAATAAATATTGTTTTTTACTAAAAAACCGCGTTTTTGACAGTAAATAAAAATATATACTTGTAATTTTGGTTGGGAGGGGAGAAGGGGTCAGCTTCGGTAGGGAGGGGGGAGGGTCAAGCCGGACCGCTCTCGAGCTTTGGGTGAAGAGGGGGGCTTTGAAATTTTTCTGGGGGGAGGTGTCCGAAATTTTGGCTCCAGGGGGGATAGACCCATACGTGGGCACGGGGGGGTTGGGGGGGTTAACCCTTTCCCCAAATTCTGAGAAGGGGGTTTAACCCCCCACTCAGAAGAGTGGGGGGGGGGAGAAAAGGTTAACTCCCCCAATTTTGAAAAAAAAAATGAAGAAAATGTCTTTAAAATGACGTCTAACTGCTTCCAAACTTAAGTTTGGGGGTCAAAATGAATGTTTTACACAATAAAAAGCTCAAAAAATGCCATAAAAAGGGCTTTTAGACCTAAAAATTATTTTTTTACCTATTTTTTTTTCTTTAAAATCGAAAAACGATACGGGCAAAATGCACTCCAGAAAAAAACGATATGGGTATTTTGTGTTTTTGGATTTTAACCCCCTCCTCCGATTTGGAGTTTAACCCCCTACACCCCCGGACCAACTTGCCCATGTATAAATAGACCCCTTTGTACCCCCCCCCCAAAAAAAACACCTATGACCACTGGTGGGCAGGGGCAGGGGGCTGCGCCCCCCCCTTGAAATTTTTTTGTACTAAACCCCCCTAAATGAAACCCTGGGTACGTCCCAGGTTCTTAGCTAGTTTTTTTCAACTACACCTACACGCTACACCAATATTTTCTTTACATAATTATGCAGGAAAATTTTATTATTTTAGGTGAAATATTATAACTCCTTCATGGTTTCAATTTTTGAAATCTAATTTTTTTAGTATTTTTTAGGTAAAATATTGTAATCCCTTTTTTAAGGTTTTTATTTTCCTGGAATCAATATTTTTTAAATCTACTTGGGTACGAAATTGCTAAAAATCTAGTGCTTATGAATTTAAACAACCGTAGCCAGAAAGCGGTATTCTACTTAACTCAGGAAAAATTACATAAAACAATGATGATTGTTTTTTTAAATACCAGTGTATTATTTTAATTATATTTATATGTTTAAAATAAAATACATATTTAATATAATACCTTGTTTTTAAACTATATTAATCTACAATTTCAGTTATATAACTGGAAATCAAATTTTTCATTATTCAACTCATAACGCTTAATGCTTGCTTTTTGTGTAATATTTTGTTAAAAATTGGTGCAATTTTAAAAAAACATTTTAAACTTACTCTGAAACTACCAGGAGAATACTCATCATTAATTGATTTGTCTTGATTTAAAGTTATCTGTCCTGGCATATCGGAAACAGCTATTAATTGCACTGCGAATCTCGGTTGTTTGTATTGAAAAAAACTTATATTATTCAATTCAATAGCCAACTCTATTGATGATTCCGCATGCTGTATATGCGGAACAAAAGTTCCCATTCCTTCTTCTGAATAAAACTCTACCTAAATTGATGAGAAAAATGTTTTTTTTATTAAGGGAGAACACCACAGTTATGACGATTTTTACTAAAAGTTAGATATCAACTTAGATATTAATTTTTGTCTGACAAAAGTATAGTATAGTGCGATCGAAAGCTCAGATTATGATGTATCAAACAGTAATAGCTTCATCGTTTACCGAATCTTCTATTTCGAGAATTAGATATAGTTTGATGAATTTAAAGCCCAAAAAACAGTTTTTCACAATTTAAAAAATTTAATTCGCTCAGTTTTTCCTGCAATTTTATAGAAAGTTAACGAAAAATTGGGGGAAACTTTTAGATGTGGTTTGGAGTAAAACGTAATTCAAAATTTTTAGAAAATTAAAAAAATCGATGTTTTTAAAAGAAAAACCAAATAAAAAAAATCCCGAATTAGTTTTTTAATCAAATACAGTGTAAAGTATTGATTAGACTTGTGTCTAACTATTTCCAAACTTTCATTAAAATTTAAGCAAATCAAATTTTTTAATTTTCATTTAAATTTTTTTGATTTGAAGCCGAGAAACTACATTTCAAAACGTTTGTTTAAAAGTATTTTTTACGAGAGAGATACCGGATGGGCCAGTAGCCGAATGGTTAACGTGTCGAACTTGGATCCTCGGACCCGTAGGTTCGAGTCTCTCGCAGGCAATATTTTTAACGTCGAAAATTTTTTTTTAATTTTTAACTTTTTAATTAAAAAAGTGTTCTCTATTTAAGATATGCTAAATGAAAAAAAAAATTGAATATTTTAGGTAATGAATTTTATTATAATATAAAATGTATTTTGACATGTATTTTATTGGTGTCATTTAATAATTGTGGACGATAACAATTTTTTAAAAAAATGAATGTCAAAAATTGAATGAGCAGGTCAAATTACGTTAGTAAAAATTAGAAAATATCTACCGTCAAAATCTAACTGTGGTGTTCTACCTTAAGGCTCACTAACACAATGTGAGTCCAGTCAAGCATTTTAAACAGAGTTCTCATGCTCATGTCATGTTAATCTATACTCAAAAATCATAAGCAGGCCTGTGTGATGCCCCCCGGGTTTTATTGAGAGGGGGCAATTCCAAAATGGGAGGACATTTGAGCCAATTTTTTAAAACTCGGGAGGCAATAAAACGGAGGGGGGGCAAGCAGGAAAGAAAAAAAATTGAAAGAAGGAGGATAAAAGGGAAAAAAGGGAGAAAAGGACAAAAGAGCGAAAAACGTAAACATGGGTCTAACATGGCCTAAAATGCATTAAAATAGGCTAAAAATGCAAAAATAGCGTTATTATATGTCAAAAATTTAGGTAAAAAAAAACAAAATTAAAATGTATGTTCACGCGATCACCAGGAAACCATTTTCTAGCGGTTTTTAACACATAATTTAAAAATTTCCGCCTCCGGCGGCTGGGGGGACACCCCCCGGTCGACGCTTCAAGTCGGCTGGCGCCGCTACGCGGCGCAGGCGGCGGCATTTCTCGCCGCTTCTGCGGCAATTTTTTTCCCACCTCCAGACCACCCACCCCCACCCGAAATAAAATCCTGGCTACGACACTGTCTCGACATATCACATGTTATATACTAAAAGGAAAAAGAGAAAGCATTATCTACTTACATAAAGTGCCACTGTGCCATTCCGCCATTTTTTTTCGTGCCCCACCAAAACAACTGAATGCGAGTTGTTTTTGTTGTGATTAAGTTTTCTGATGGACCATTCAAAGTCTTGCAAATTAAAAGCGACTGTTGAGTTTTTTGGCGATGGGTGAGCCAATGAAGCCACATCATCTGCATCATTAAATAAATAAAGCTAAAATTTATGCACAATTTGTAATTTGAAGATTATATTAAAAATATAATAGTAGTTTATTTTTAATATATTTGATGAGATATTCGCATTGGTTTTCTAAGGTTATTTGCGATATAATACACAGTAAAAAGATTTTTGGAGACACAAAAAAGAAATTTAAAGCAACAAATTCGTCAAAGAATTTAGGAAATCTAAAACAGTTAAAATCTTAACTTAGAGCCAAAAGTAAAGACGTTCAACTTAGAGCCAAAAGACGTCCAAGATGTTAATTAATTATTGCCCGTTTTATTAATTTCAATTATTACTTTTTGTTTTGCCATTACGGCCTATCTACCTATATCCACTGCCAGCATAGGTGAGAAAGGGGGGGGCAGAGTGGGGTCCACCCCCCCTTGCTTCGAAATTTCGGGACCCCCCCTCAGACCTGTGCACGGTCTGGAAATGCCCCCCCTCGTTTTTTTGGAGGATTTGCCCCCCCCGCGCCAAAAAATGAAAAAGTACCTTAAAATTATGACGCCATTTTTGACCTATGATGACGCCATCATCGCGAATTTTTTGCAGTTTTTAGCCTATTTCAATGTATTTTAAGCCATTTTAGACCTATTTTTACCTTATTTTCTCTTTTTTTGTACCTTTTTTCCCTTTTCCCTTCTTTTTTCTTTTTTTTTTCTTTCTCCCCTGTTTGCCCCCCACCGTTTTTTTGCCCCCCCCCGTTTCAAAAAAGTTGCCCCACGTGCCCCCCCATTTTGGAATTGCCCCCCCGTTTTAACCCCGAGGGGGCAGGGCAGTGCACAGGTCTGCCCCCTAGACGAAAATCCAGAGGGGCCCCCCTCCCTCCCCAAATTTCCTTTTGCCCCTGACCTCCCTCTAGATTTTGAAATCTGACTCCCCCCTCGGGAAAATTTTAGGTACTTTTTTTATACTAAATTTTCTTCCAAAAACGTGAATTTTCATCATATATTCATGCTTTTACACACTTTTTATACATGAATATCTCTTTTTATTCAATAAAATGTAGTATTATCCTATAAAAAGAACAATTATTAAAGTTATAATGGTTTAAAACTGTTTTGCTTTGGACACCGGACCCCACCTGACCCCCCTCTAGATTTCAAAATTTCGCACCCTGGGACGACCCCCCTAAAAAGCTAGGGGGGGGTCCGGACCCCCCTGGGACCCCCCTCCTAGAATTCAAAATTCGATTTAGCCCGGGTAACCACCCCCCTAGCTTCCCCGACCGTTCTCACCTATGACTGCCAGACCTATGCACTGCCCGCATAGATGAACACGGTCACCGAAGCAAGGAGGTGTTTAACAGGGTAAATGAAATTTCAATATCTAGGAGGGGTCCCAGGGGGCTCAAACCCCCTAACTTTCTAGAGGGGTCGACCCGGAGTAGAAGATTTTAAAACATAGAGGGGGGTCAGGTGGGTCCAATTTCCGAAGCAAAATACTTTTAAACAATAACGGTTCAATGATAGATTTTTTTATAAAATACTACTACATTTTATTGAATAAAAAGCGATATTGTGGTATAAAAAGGGTGTAAAAACGGCTCCACGTAAAAATACCAGCGTAAAAATTCCTTCGACATTTGATTTTTTTACAAATAACATTCTGGCAAAAATATCATCGGGGAATTTTACAATCTGACTGATTGACCTTTGGGCTTATTTTTCCTGAACCTAAGCAAAACCTAAAAATCAAGCTAAATTGATCGATGGTCAATTAGTCCGAATGTGAAATTACCCGATGGTATTTTTAACAGAATGCCATTTGTCGAAAGTTTTTTACTGAAGGTATTTTTACGCAGGAATAATTAGTGGGAACAGTAAAAACATGAATTTGTGTTAAAAATTCGCGTTTTTGGACGTTTTAGTATAAAAAAGTACTTAAAATTTTCTCGAGAGGGGAGAGGGGGGGGGGTCAGATTTTAAAATCTAGAGGGGGCCAGGGCAGGAGTAAAAAATTCAAAATTTTGAGGGGAGAGGGCCGTGGATTTTTTTTAAGTAGGGGCCTGTTTTTCAAAGTTTGAAAGGATTCATGGAGGCTTGGGGGATTTGGGACGTAACCAGTTTTGTTTGGTGGTTTGGTTTTGGGTTTTGCTGTTGTTGAATATGGGGCTTTTGTTTGCGCCGGTATGCATGTTGGCGAGTGATGAAATTGTTATAGAATGAACGAATTTATATTGACTGGGAGTGATTGTGCAGCGAACTCAGTGCTTGTATGTGCGGAATTCTGGAATAATCGGCGCGTTGGTCGGACTGTACCCCATGTGCGGGTTTTCGTATCAAAAGAAAGGAAAGGGCATTTTTGACGAATAAGAGAAACTTTGAATATAGGGGTTTTTATGCATTTTGCAAGTTCGAATAAACACCAAAAAAATAAGCTTTTATACAATATAAATTAAACTTATATTCTTAATATACGCAGGGTGCATGTTTGGTGGGCAAATTATCATGGTGTGAATGTGAAAGAAGAATATAACACTCACAAAGTTAAAGAATTGTCAACTGAGTTTTTGTTAAATTGTTAAAATATTAAATTGTTAAACTGAAATATTGAAATTGGAGTAAATATCAAACGTATATTACATATAGCAAAAGTTTTAGCAAAAGCAAAAGCAAAAGCAAAGCAAAAGCAAAGCAAAAGTGTCAGCTAGCTTTAGAAAATAGTTTTCATATAATAGTGATGATTAAAATATAGAAAATGAGCTCGCAAGCAATTTTTTGCCGATTTGTTTTCGATTTCAACCAACCTAACATCTTACTCTTTCAAAGGGCGCACTTTAGAGCAATTTTATCACGTAGTTCATACTCCAAGCTTTCTGAAAATATAAAACTTTTTGAAATAAAATGATCGCTGACGTTTATAATTATTTTCCCCGGTTTTTCAAGCCTTACAGACCGAGTTCATTCCTACCTTTATTTTCGCGATTCATTAAAAGATCTTTCTTTGGGATAAATTCTTCGATTACAAAGAATACCTGCACATCTGTTAACGGAGGGTCACGTTTCTTAACTATAGAGTTATCACCATTCGATAATTTCTTTCCCATGTTGATAATTTTACAATTTCGCAGCAGATTTTAAAAAAAACACGACCGTCTTAGTGCCACTTTGACGCGTAAAGTGGCACTTTCGATAGTGGTATGCATAGGGGGTCTACTGAATACGTTTTCTTAGTGCCACTTTGGGTAGCACTATAGATAGTGGCACTATAGCGCTTAGTGCCCCTATGCGCTTAGGGGCTCTACTGAATTTGGGCTCAGGGGGGCAGGGGGGCGGCCACCCCCTCCCCGAAATGGTCGGACGGGGGGAAAAACAAGGATAGTGGTTGGGCGGGATGGTCGCCAGATAGAAAAATTTGGGGTTTTCAGTGGCCAAAAATTCAAAATTTTCTAGCGCCTCGCTTATCGCTCGGCGCCAACCTCTAAAATAGTTTTGGTACCACAATTGACACCAACAAAACAAAAAAAATCTCCGCTTCGCTTCGCTTAGCGGTCAAGTTCCATACTGCAATAAGGTAGTGCTTTTAATTTCGGCACTTTTCCAAATTTGGCATTTTTGATTTTGGACTATATTTTTGGTAATCCTGGACGGAATACGAGGTTCGATAGCTCAAATGAGAGCTAATTATATGTAGATGACTGTCGTTAGCTTTTTTATTTGTTATGTTATTATATTTTTATGTGAAATTGTGTGATTTACAAAAAAATAAAATTGATACTCGTTTTTAGAACATGGGCGTTTTATGAGTACGCAATAAATTGGTTTAAAAATTAAACTGTCCTGGTAAAATTTAGTCTATTTTCCGAATTTTTAGTCCCCGTGGTTCTACGTTGAGTCTGTGGTGAGCAATCGTTATAAAATAAAATAGTGTAATTTCGGCACACATATTGCTTTAGGTAAAAACGGGTTGAATTAAGTGGTCGGGTGTTAAATTGTAGTTATAAATAGTTAAAAGACAACGTTGTAATGTGTAGGGGTCATAGCACTGCACTTAATCTTGATTAAGGGGGTCCTTTTAAAAAGTGCCGAAATTAAATGCACTTTTTTCCCAAATTTTGCTCATTTTGATACCATTTGGCATTTTAGCTGTAACTTTTTGGCAGTTACACGTTAAACAACAAGTAGAAGCTTAAATTAAAGAAAACTGTCTGGAGATAATGATAGGCTTTTAAATTTTTGAAAATAATGATTTTTTGACTGAGAAACAATCGATTGTTTGTAAAGTTCCGAAAATAAATGCACAAATTTAATTTCGGCAATTTTCCATTTGTTTAAAAACTGATTTATCTAAGTAAAAAAATTATTTTCGTACAGTGAAACTTTTGTGACGCAACGCAGTATCGTGAAAGCGTCAAAATGAGCTGTCAAACATGAAAATCGGAACATACAGTGAAAAGTTACATTGGAAAAACGAAAAAGTGCCGAAATTAAATGCACCACCCTATGCATATTTCTTGCCATTTATCTTGCTTAATGTTATGGAAAAAAGTACAATAATTTTAATAAACAATAATACACATCAAGTAAAACAAACAATCATATTTGGTTGATTTGTATATACTTTTCCCCCTCCTAAAATTTCCAGCCGCCTACAACAATGGCTTGGCTATTTTTTTTCATATAGGTACCCTAAAAAACATGAAGATGCTGCTCATCTCATTTGGTTTAGTGTGGGTGTAGCCAGGGGTTCTTGAAGGTCTCTAAATCCATTTTTGTGAAATCCAAACTCTGCCAATGTTTGCTAATAATTTTTAACTAAGAAAATATGTTTTTACTGCTTGCTTAAACCATTAGATAATACGTTATTAGGTCAAAAACGTTGTATTATACAGCTTTATCTACGTTTATCCCAACTTTTTAACCTTTTCAAAAATTATGGGGGCTCCGGCCCCCTTCCATAATTTCGGAGAGGGGGGGCGAAGCTCCCCCTCGAAAATTTTTTTGTACTGAAATCCGCCCCCCCCCTCCCCAAAAAATTAAACCCTGGGTACGTCCTTGGCTTGGGGGTGAATCCATAGGTGGGCAGCCTCTCGGATTTTGGGGGGTATAGGAGGGGGGGGGGGGCACAAATTTTCGGGGGGGGGTGTCTGGCAAGACCCAAATTTTGAGGGGGGGGGGGTGTACCCAATATTTCCGCGCTGCCTTAAAATGGGCTTAAAACGCGTAAAAAACGTAAAACAAGCTTATAAATGCTTTAAAACTGTGTAAAATTAAAATAAGACCTTATTGCAACTTATAAATTTTATTTTTTAATTATTTTAATAATAATGTGTTTATATATTCTCTGAATTAGATTAGAAATCTTTTTTTTTGATAATTACGTAATAATAGAATAGTAATTATATTGTCTTCATTATAAAGTCAAGTATCACAAACTTTTTAATTCATAATCTTATATTTAATTAAAGGTTATATACATACATGGGCGCAGCCAGGGGGGGGTCTAGACCTCTCTTTTGGGTCGGCAAAGGGAAAAATTTGGAGTTCGACCTCCCTTTTAGGTTGCCAAGGATAAAAATTTGGGGGTCTAGAACAGTGGCGTGGCCAGAATTTCATTTGGGAGGCGGTCTGGGGGGGGGTAAATAGTAACCCTGAAGGGGGTCTGTAGGGCGGCAGCCCCCCAGTAGTGGGGGGTCTGGGGGGCGAAAGCCCCCAGCGGGGTCAAGGGGCAGAGCCCCTTGTCAGGGGGGTCCGGGGGGCAGAATGCCCCCGGTGCGAGAAATTTTTTAATTTAAGGCGTTAAAATACACTAGAAATTTTAATTCCAGATGATGTTTATTACAAAATTTAAGGTTATTTTATCCCTTTACATTTAAAACCGGTGTTTAAAACGTTAATAAAAGGTTAATAATGTTTAATTAATGTTTTTTTGAATAATCAGACCTGTGCACTGCCCCCCCCCCGGGGGTTAAAACGGGGGGGGCAATTCCACAATCGGGGGGCAATGGGGGGGCAGCTTTTTTGAAACGGGGGGGGAATAAAACCGGGGGGGGGCAAGCAGCGGAGAAAGAAAAAAAAAGAGAAAAAAGGAGAAAAAAAGAGAAAAAAGAAGGGAAAAAGGAAAAAAGGGACAAAAAAAGCGAAAATAAGGTAAAAATAGGTATAAAATGGCTTAAAATACATTGAAATAGGCTAAAAACTGCAAAAAATTTGCGATGATGGCGTCATCATAGGTCAAAAATGGCGTCATAATTTTAGGGTACTTTTTCATTTTTTGGCGGGGGGGGGGGGCAATCAAAAACGGGGGGGGGGGGGAGGGGGGGGGGCAAATCCTCCAATAAAACGGGGGGGTGGCATTTTCAGACCGTGCACAGGTCTGAATAATAAGAGAAAAAATGAAGTATATGACATAAACAAGGTAATAAACACACCGCGCGAAGCGCGGAAAATTTTTTACCCCTTTTATAACACTTAAAAATTTTTCTTTGGGAGGCGAATTTGGGGGGGGGGTGTCCCCGGGTACCCCAAATTTAAGAGGGGTATCAGCAAAATCCGAAATTTTGGGGGGTATAACCCCCCAACTCCCCCTGCCCACCTATGGGTGAATCCCACAATACACCTCACCCCTTGATCATCTATGACTGCCCGGGGTTTAAAGAGGGAAGTTTCCGAAATGGGGAAATTTTTTTAAAACGAAGGGGTAGGGGCAATATAATGGTTCATTGAATGGGGGCTCGCGAGGAGGAAATGGTTGGTTAATAAAGAAAAAAATAAAGAAAAAATAACAAAAAAATTGAAAGTACAGTAAAAATAGATCTAAAATGGTTTAAATTAGCTAAAAACTACAAAAACTTCGGAAAATAGGCAAAAATGTCGCATTATTTTTTTAAAACTTTTTTTTCATTTTCGAGCGAAGGAGGGGGCATTAAGGGCACACAAGTTCTATTAAAACGGAAGGGGCCTTTCGGGACAACGTACAGATCATTGTCCCGAGGTCTCACTTAGTCATGATAGTATGATTATTATGTTTTAAACTTACTTTTGTAAAAGCGATGGAGCTACTTGCTATTGCTTTACCGCCTTCTACAAAAATTCTGTTGGCAGATTCTTCTATATCAATGTTGGATGACAGGGAGTTAGTTTTAATAAAAATTATGGAAGGCGTTCCTTGTGTTGAAAAGATGATAAAAACTGAAGAATTTACATGAGGAGATTTACAGCCAAAAATAGAGTAATAATTACCGTTATTTACAGCGGGTAGTGCAACCAAAACACACGAATTCTAAAAATTAAAAACATTAAATAAATAATTTAAACTTTACTCAGTGAAAAGCGTAAAATTAGCTCACAGTTTGCAAAATATAGCTTTTTTAATAATTTTTATAGCTAAACTAAAAATCAAATTATTTCACTTATATTAAGCAGATTCAGTTTTTCCGGGAGGTGTGCACCTCTTCTACGTGTTGCCTGCCTTGCATTTGCATACATTATGTTTTGTGTGTATCACAACCGTTGTAGTACACAGTGGCATTGTCAGGATCTCTTTTATTTTAAGGAAGGCAGTTCAGGGCGAGAATGTATTTTACTTTAGCTGGTCCGGACGGAAGCTTTTAGAAATTGGATATTTGATGGCAGGAAATGCCCAGCGGGCGGGATTAAGGCAGGTGGGCAGGGATTATTAGGACTTTGCAGCAGGGGACAATTTTAATCAACTTTCTTTTTTAAGCCTTAGTGAAACTTAATACAGATAAGCTAATTGCATTTTAATGCATTTCACTTTAAAAATACTTCGTCTGTTCTTAAGAAATGCTGATTTTATACAACTTGATTTGGAAATCTAAAACGAATATTTTAAAATTAATTAAACGCTTGAAATTAAATGCAAAAAAATGTTGATTTTTTAATTAAAAATGGGTATTTCGTGGTCGGAAATTTAAAGTTTTTTTTTATTTTGGCCAGTTTTACTTACTTTATTTAACGAGTTATAAAGTCTTCTTAAATGCAACGCGTACTTACTGCGGCGATCCAATGCTTGGCGATAGAATGCTGGCGTAAAATTTCCTAGTATTTCGTCTCGGTCACAAGTTTTTATGAGGGTTTAAATATTATATAAATATACAGACCTGTGCACTGCCCCCCGGGGTTAAAACGGGGGGGGCAATTCCAAAATGGGGAGGGGGGCACGGGTGCAACTTTTTTGAAACGGGGGGGCAAGCAGGTGGGAAAGAAAAAAAAGAGAAAAAAAGGGAAAAAAAGGAGAAAAAAGAAGGGAAAAGGGAAAAAAGGGACAAAAAAAGCGGAAATAAGGTAAAAATAGGTCTAAAATGGCTTAAAATACATTGAAATAGGCTAAAAACTGCAAAAAATTTGCGATGATGGCGTCATCATAGGTCAAAAATGGCGTCAAAATTTTAGGGTACTTTTTTATTTTTTGGCGGGGGGGGGGGAATAAAACGGGGGGGGGGGGGGGGGAAATCCTCCAATAAAACGGGGGCCGGAGGGGGGCATTTTCAGACCGTGCACCCAGGTCTGAATATAAATATAATAATAGGGAGTGGGGAAGACAGGGAAAGTCAAAGGACAATGTCAAAGGGAAGTCAATGGGATATGTCCTTTGGACTTTGTCCAGACGAAGGGTGAGAGGATAATTTTGTCTGTGGATGGTCCTTCGATTGTGTCTGTCGCTGGGTTTAGAGAAAAGGTCAGAGTGCGGTAGCGCTTGTCCAGGGGAAAGAGTAAAGACGACGTTTTCGCGTGTTGTAAGGAGGTTTTTGTGGGTTGTTTTGTGTTTTTTGTAAGGAGGTTTTGTGTTAGTTATGAATAGACCTTAATCCAAATATAATCTCATATATTGATTTTATATATTATATATATATTGATTTGAGTTACAAAAATATGCTCTTAATTGTGTTGTGGATTTCAATTTTAATGTCATTGAACATTATTATGGGACTTGCGCAGACCTGTGCACGGTCTGGAAATGCCCCCCCCGTTTTATTGGAGGATTCGCCCCCCCCGTTTTATTGGGCCCCCCCCCCCAAAAAATGAAAAAGTACCCTAAAAATATGACGCCATTTTTGACCTATGATGACATCATCATTGCGAATTTTTTTTTGTAGTTTTTAGCCTATTTCAATGTATTTTAGGCCATTTTAGATCTATTTCTACCTTATTTTCGCTTTTTGTCTCCCTTTTTCCCTTTTCCCTTCTTTTTTCTCTTTTTTTTTTCTTTTTCTTTTTTTTTCTTTCTCTCTTGCTTGCCCCCCCCCGTTTTATTGCCCCCCTGTTTAAAAAAAGTTGCACCCGTGCCCCCCCATTTCGGAATGCCCCCCCCCCTCTCCCGGTTTAACCCCGGGGGGCCGTGCACAGGTCTGCTTGCGCATAGATAAAGTCACCGGAGCAAGAGCGGGGAGTATTTTACCCCCAGTAGTAAATAAGCCGTATTTACCAAACTGACATAGCCACTCCGGTGAGGCCGTGCTGGTTTCGTGAAAAACAATAAATGACATTTTAAAATCTAAGAGGGGAATGCTAGCGGAGGTTCTCAGCTAGCTTTTTATATGGTTAGACCCGAAGTAAATAAGTTTAAAATCTGGAGGGGTAACTACAGGGGGGGGGGTCAGATATTGAAAGCAAAATATTGGTACAAGTTCCATAAAAGTACCAAAATTCTATTTGACCAATCCAAAAGTAAATACAAGTCGCAAAACATTTTTATAGCCTAAATAAAACACGTAGAACTCCTTTTTGTGGTTATTTTTGAGATTTAAGCTAGTGGTAAAAATTTGTGAGCCAATTTATATCCAAAAAATGGCCTATTTCAGCATGTGCAATTTAAGATGTTAAGGAAAAAATTTTGTAAACCAACAAACTAAATTAAAAACTATGTTTTAACAATGCTAGAAGTCTAAAAAACTCAAAATTTTTTAAAAAATTGAAAATTCCAGTCACATGGACCACCAAAAACAAAGGTTTAAACGCTACCTTTAAACGCTAATTTAAACTTAGTTTTTCACCGATTTATTGTTCCTAAGCCTAAGCAAAACCTAAAAATTAAACAAAATTTAATATAATTGATTTTTATTAAAATAAGTTGTTTTTTAAAAAATTGTGAATTTTTTCACAACTAAAATTTGATAGGTATTTGAACGGTTATTATACAACATTCGTTGTTACCATGAAAAAAATAAAAGTATATTTGTAACTGCCAAACACTTGGTAATACAAAAGAATTTGATTTTTTTGATTAATCTGATTAAAGGCCTAATAAAAAAATTTCCTTAATAACATAAATTGTACATGCCAAAAAAGGGCTATTTTTGGATTGGCGGCTCATAACTTTTTTTCAGAAGCTTAAATTCAAAAAATAACCACAAAAATGAGGTCTACGTGTTTGATTTAGGCTATAAAGATGTTTTACAATTTGTGATTACTTTTGAATTGGTCAAATCGAGTTTTGGTACACGTGTGGAACTTGTCCCAAAATATTTTTTTACCATCAATTGTTTAAAGAGATAATACTAAGTTTTATTTAATATTTAGTGGGTAAAATGGAATATTTAGGAGCAAATACAAACGCACGTTTGTTTAGACAGACAGGAAGTATAACTAGATGAAATTTAACTTCAAAAGAGACAATCGTGATCTTTGCCGACGGTTCTGCTGACGGTTTTAAAAAATGCCAACAGTTTGATAGTAAAATTGCTATAAAAACATTAATACCTAAAACAAACTGTCGGCACTAAGAATATAGATAAAATATATCATTCTACGCAAAATCAAACTGAAATTTTGGATAATTATTAGCAAAATAGCATAAAATCTTATATTGAAAACCGTTGGGGAGTTGCCGACGGTTTTAGGATGTTGAATGATTTTAAAAAGTTAGAGAATCTTGATTTTAATATTAACTCTTAATTTCGGTTTTCAAGAACATAAAAACGTTAATTACACTTTAAATTATTGTGAAATAAATGAATAAATGAAAATTTAAAGTATAAAATTACGTTTGTTTTTTGGAATTTGCATATGATATTTATTTTAATTTCCTTATACTTCGCCCCTAAATGTACGATTTGAAGTTTATTTAAACTTGAAATACATTTAAGTTACTCCATTTTGATTTTTAGGACTATTTTTGTTGTTTTTGTTGTTTTTATGAAAAAATTAGTCAAAAAAATTTTAACTTTTTTATTGTTCTTTGATAAATTAAAAAAATATTAAGTTTACAAAAAAAATTGTTGACTGCAAAATCTATAGTCATTTATTTTTAATTATTCCCAACATTAATTAGTACGTAGGGCGGAGCTCCGGATTTTTAAGGGTTGCTCCAAAAATCCAAAAAAGCCGAGCTTCCCTTTAAAGTTTTGGGGAACATCACCAGTGTGTTTATATGCCTGCTGGCATAGATGAACAAGGGGGGTAGGGGGGCGCCCTGATTTTGGGGGGGGGTATAGGGGGGGGTCAATTTTTAGGGGGGGGTGTAGGAGGGGGGGGGGTGCTTTTTCGCGCTGCTTTAATGGAGCTGGTGTGGCTTGTTTTGTGTGTTGTTGTTTTTTTTTTATATTTTTTTTGGGGTGGGTTTTGGGTGTGGGGGGTGTGTGGGGGGGCTGCGGCTGGGGGGCGGGTGGGGGTGAGTGTGGGAGGTTTTTTTTTTGCTTGTTTGTGATTGCGTGTTTTTTTGTTTTTTTTTTTCTGTGATTTTGTGGGGGGGTTGGGGTGTGGAGGAGTTTTTTGAGCGCTTCTGTTTTTCATGATCTTTTTTGTTTTTTATGCTTTTCTTTTCATTGTTTACTTGATATGTGTTTTTGTTTTTTTATGTTGTTTGTGATATATTGTTGTTTGTTTGGCGTGCGGAGTTGGCGTGCGGGATTTGGTGCAGGGAGATTTGTATGTGGTATGTTTGCGCGAGCGCGAAATTTTGTTTTTTTTTTGGAGCTTGGCGCCGGAGGGGGGGTATGGGGGGCGAGTGGGGGGGGGTGTCGAGCGAATCGAGGGGGAGGATATACTGCGCTGCTAGCTACGTACTATATCTTAGGTTTCTTGCTATATTATTTTTCTATTGCGCGCGTTTGCGTCGGGCGGGGGAGAGCGCGCCGGCGCTGCGCGCATGCGCGCGCGCCGCGGGGCGGGGGGTCCGCGCGGGCTTATATATCTCGTACTCTCGTGCGATCTTCTTGTTTTCTTCTATTCTCTGCTTCCGGGGGTCGGGCTCGGGAGGTATGCGTCCTTCCATCTTCTGTTATACTATCTATCTATCTTTTCTATTAGATATTTCTATCTCCTGCTTCCATCCTCGCTCGCTCGCTCCCTCCCCCCTCCCCCCGAGGGGGGGGGTCCCCCACCCAAAAAGGGGGTGTGAGCAAAATCCGGGGGGGGGGGGGCCCCCCCCCCCCCCCCCCCCCCCCCCCCAGGGGTAGGGTGGGGTCCACAACTCCCTAGCCTCAAAATTTTGCCCCCCCCCCCCCCCTAGAAAAAAAACCAGGGGGCCCACCCCCTCCCCCTGAATTTTCATATTTTTTACCCCTTACCCCCCTCTAGTTTTGGAAATCTGACCCCCCCCACCTCGGCCCCTCCCCTCTTGAGAAAATTTTAAGTACTTTTTTAATACTAAATTTTCTTCCAAAAACGTGAATTTTTAACACAAATTCATGTTTTTACACCTTTTTTATACCTAAATATCGCTTTTTATTCAATAAAATGTAGTATTATCTTATAAAAAACTATTATTAAACATTTAATGGTTTAAAAGTATTTTGTTTTGGAAATTGGACCCCACCTGACCCCCCTCTAGGTTTCAAAACCTTCCACCCAGGGTCGACCCCCCCTAGAAAGCTAGGGGGGGTTCGACCCCCCTAGGTCCCCCCTAGATTTTGAAATTTCATTTACCCGGGGTAAACACCCCCCCCCTCCAGCTTTTTGACCGTGTTCATCTATGCCTGCTGGTCCTGCGTTTTTTTTTAATATCATAAAGGGCGCTCAATTGTAGAAACAGACTTGCGACGGTTTTTAAATGTCTTCCCGCCTCCCAAATTATTAGTGGCTGTAAGCTGCGGTATGATTCCCATACGCATCCGAAAAGTCGATTTGACCGACCCTAATGTAAAATACACTTATAAAACATCTTCATACCCTAAATTGGAACCGTAGACCTGATTTTTGTTGTTATTATTGAGATTTGAGTTTTTGATTAGAAGTTATAAGCCGATTAACACCCAAAAGTTGCCCTATTTTGGCATGTACAATTTATGTTATTAAGAAATTTTTTATTAAGCCTTTAATCAAATCAATATTAATTTTTTTGTATTACCTAGTGTCTGACAATTACAAATATATATTTATTTTTTTCATGGTAACAACCAATTTTTTATAATAAACGTTTAAATACCCATAAAATTTTAGTTGTGAAAAATTCACATTTTTGAAAAACAACTTATTTTAATAAAAATCAATTATATTACAAATTTGTTTGATTTTTAGGTTTTTGCTTAGGCTTAGGAACAATAAATCGGTGAAAAACTAACTTTAAATTAGTGTTTAAAGACAAAAAAATTTTGTAGTCCATGTTTTTGGTGGCCCATGTAATTTTTGAATTTTTTTGAAAATTTTTAAGTTCTCCAGACTTCTAGCATTGTTAAAACATAGTTTTTAATTTAATTTGTGTGTTTACAATTTTTTTTATTAACATTATAAATTGCATATGCTGAAAAAGGTCATTTTTGGGTATAAATTAGTTCATAACTCTTTTTGATAAGATCAAATCTTAAAATTAACCATCAAAACGAAGTCTGTGTGTCTGAATTAGTGTACAAAGATGCTTTATATGTGTATTTTACTTTAGAATTGGTCATATCAAATTTTGGGACGCATATAAT